>WMED01023098.1:0-11523 GCA_019650415.1 Pipa parva
TGGATTTGTTTTCTCATTTTGTCTCTCATAGTTGAGGTCTACCTATGATGTAAATTTCAGGATGTTGCATTCAAATTATACTTCTACTGTATACTATACAGTAGAGCAGTGATTTTCAACCGGGGTTCCGTGGAACCCAAGGGTTTCGCAAGGACAACCCAGGGGTTCTGCGACACACTGGTTGATTGGCATCATTACCCGGCTCATCAGAGAGAGATCGCATCGATCTCTGATGAGCCGGGTAATGATGCCGATTGCTAATGATTCGGTCTCTGTCCCTGCTAACGGTGATCTAACAGCGATCACTGTTAGCAAGGACAGAGACCGCATCATTAGCAATTTGCATCATTACCCAGCTCATCAGAGAGAGATCGCAAGGATGCGATCCCTCAAGTAGATTGCGCCCTGGGCAGTCGCCCACATTGCCCAGTGCTAGAACTGGCCCTGATCACTGTTAGCAGAGACCGAGACTGCATTATTAGCAATCAGCATCATTACCCAATGCGTCACACACGTTATGCGATTATACCATTTCTGGGTTTCTAGGGGGTTCCGCCAGAAATTTTATGACATCAAAGGGTTCCCCTGAAGAAAAAAGGTTGAACAACACTGCAGTAGAGAATGATGTACTGATGTATCCTCTTCTGTAATTTATAATAAGTTACAGGACGTCCCTCTAAACTGGATAAATGAGACAAATTCATAACCAAATAGAACCTAGTTATGCAGTAACTCATCAGTGAGTTTATGGTCTACCCTTGATAATCTTATAGGCTGTTGGGTACAACACCTTGATACCAAATCAAGCTTCTCCTAAGATTAATACTCACAAAATACACAAATAGTGGATTTAAGCAACAGGGGCAATCTTTATAGATGTCTAGTAACCAGTAACAACCAATTAGAAGTTAGCATTCACTGGTATAGGGGGACTAGAATCCTGAAAAGCAAGTTCTGATTGGTTGTTATGGATTACTAGACCTCTGTAAATGTTTGCCTCTTTGACAAATAATCCCCATATCCATCAGGCTGTTGAGACTGAGCTTGCGGCAAGCTCCTTGCTTATACATTTATGGAAACAAGGGTAACAGGGAGGGAGACAAATATATTAAGCCTCTCCCACAGTATTTAGGGAACCCAAACCACTCCTAGAAAGTACATATGAGGATTACATCTTAGAAAAGTTTAAATGACACACCTCTACTTTTCAATCCTCTTAAAAAAACTAAATTAATTGTAAATAATCCACAATGTGATATGGAGCAGCTGAAATAATATTTGACATGCTTTTATATAATCTTTTTTTCACAAGCAAAAAGAAAATCTGCTGTAGGTGTGCTGTATAAAGAAGGGGGGATGCTACTGAAAGGATAAAACAATACCTAAAGAAAAGACTTCTATGAACAGATGGTGTGTAAATCCTGCAAAGAAATTTACAGAAAAACCAATGCAGCTTATAACGGGCAGATGTTTAGCCCAAAAGTATAACATTTATTCTAACAGCTGATAAATTAGCACTTTAAAAGTAAATATGGTTTAGTCAAAATATTGACTTTGTTTATATAGATTACATCATGTTTACTGACAGAAAACAAATGAGCCAGGGCATTTAGTTGGCTCACCCTGAGACACAGTAAAACCAGCAAAGCACAAGTTAAAATTAAAATAAGAGCATATTTTTCCTTTTATCCCCAGTGGTAAAGTGAAGCAGCAAACATCCAGGCTTAGAGGTGTCATTTTATTTTATGTCATTTTTGCTGACCTATGAAGTATTCCTGAATGGGTCCATTTGTTTGTGAAGTCCTCGTACCTCTTTCATCCACAACACAGACCAATGCAAGGACATCTGTCTTCAGCCATGACATAGACCATGGAAGGCCATCATCTAATCTTTTCATCTGCCTTAGTCTGCACTAATTGATGCAAAAAAAAACCTTCTACTTGGGTAGGATAGGCAGTTTGCACTCAGCTGCAGTGACAGTGGATCAAGGAATAAGATGGAGGGCTTCACAGACATCATGGACCTATCAATGACTACTTCATGAGTCAGAAAAAGGTATAGGCAACTTTTTTACTTTTTTATCGTCACAGTTATATATAAGCTGGATTTTCATCAGCACTGATATCATCTACCCCAAGTGAATCACCTTATTTCAAGCACTTCACTTGTCCTTGGTATAGTATTATCGTATGGCTGCATAGCTTTATGACAGTATTACACTAGGGGAGTTTCTTTTTGTTCTCCCTATCTACATTCTTCGTTCCAGCGCTGCCTTTTCTCGGCTGAGCATCTCAGCATCATATTACTATGGCATCATGGCCTATGTGTTTCAAACTGAAGGCAAATTTGCCAGGCTGGCATTTATATAGCGTCAGCAGGAGGTGCTATTATTGCTTAACAGGGCATCACCACTAAGTCAAACAGTGTGACCAGAACCATCTGATTTAGTGAATTGAAACCTACCTAAAGGGACTGAACTCTTTCTTTTCAGATGTATTTGTACCACAGATTGTGCTTGTAAAACCTGCTTAGTTGAAAAACACTTTCAGCAATAACGTAGTTCCTAACTAAATTGTCTAGTTTTTGCACATTGACTGTAATGGTGTGGTCAAATCATTATTATTTGCAAGACTAGAACAAACTTTACAAAGATGTGCTTTGCTTTCCCTAATTCTTTTGTAGAAAAATGGAAAGCTACAGAGATTCTCTAAACACTTTCTGCCTGAGCTGTATTGTACACTGCAGCCACCAAAACAGGGGCATGTGAGGAAGACAAGATTTAGCACTGGGCACACATCAGCATAATTATGTATACTAGATGTTATTGACCTTTGCCCCTTTAGCAAGTAATGAGAATAAAGAACATCTACAGAATGTATTTTTAATGAGTGTCACAAGTCAAAGTTCTTCGCTCCCTCCTCCAACCATGACAACTATTTTGAGAGCTGCTGGAGGAGCGCATTCTCCCGACCACATGACCTGCTGACGGCCAATCAGAAGAGCCATCGGTGGTCATGGGTGGGGCTTTGGAGGTGCGCTCTGAGTCACAGAAAGGCAGCTAAAGAACTGGAAGTGGCTTGTGATCCGCACTTTGCCAACCACTGGCCTAGGTGTTTAGTTTTAAGGGACCCCCAGCTACTATCATTAAGTGCGAAATTAAATTTTAAGTAAACTGATCAGATCATCCCTGAGGACATGTACAAAAATGCACTTACTTGAATAGAACAGACTTGAATTAATTTGTCTAAGTCATATTTGGGGGCTTATTCATCAAAATGAGAATTTGATTGATGAAGTGAATTCTCATCACTACTTGGTTCTATGATCCAATTCTCTACTCCGTATTCACTAACAGAGGATTTTCATAGCAAAGATGGGGCTGCGTCAGTAGCCGTCTCTTGCATAGTGTGGTGTAGTCAGTTGTACAGTAGGAGCCTTACCATCAGCCCCATAATTTGCTACTTTATTTTTGACGAAATAAATTGAACAGATGTGACACAATACACCTCTCCGAATTTGCTACTGTAACAGATTCTGATGCTTGATGAATTGTCAAATTACCTGTGCACACACACGTAAAGTGGTGCAAAGTGCTTCATAAGTCAGTGATTACTGTAAGCTGTCGAATTGGTCTTGAATTCACAACTTTGCAGAGGTTGATAAGTACACAACTATGGGTGAATGGCAAATGAATGTGAATTCCCACTTTAATGCAGCAATTTGGCCTTCCGTGAATAAGGCCCTAATTATAGTGTTCCTAGTAAAAAAGAGAAAATAGCACACTCGAAGAATTCTACATTACTATATGGAAAAGTTTAAAATGACATGGGGAAAACAATTATTCTAAGCAAAAGGAATTTGGATAAATGACGCATCAAAGTGGCTTAGGATTTGCAGATCACCCCCACAACGACTTTAAGATACCTTAGAGAAACTGACAGCTGTGAATATTAAGTACATGGATGTCACTGGCAAAAAATTCTTCTAAAATAAGACTTTCACATTACATTTTAAAAATATCTGCAGTCAATGAAAATATGTTCATCTCCTTTTATGTTCATGCAAATGAGAATTTTAGCTAAATTAAGCTTGTATTAGAGACTGGCATAAACTTAAAGCATTCAGAAACATAGTAGACTTTTACATAAATGGTATATATTAGTACAAATGTAGAGGGAGGTTTACACAATAGCTCTTCTGTTAAACGTGTCTAGTTGCAGTTGATTTTCTTAATACATCTTGGTTTTAATCAAATTTAATCTAGAATTCTACTACCAGTGTCTATTACCATTCTCTGCAGCTGTTTATAGTCCCTTTATTCACTTGTGTTACTAGTTTTCTGTTGATACAGGGTTCTTTTGTATTCTTTTCTTTATCTGCTCAATTCTGAACTTCATCTCCTATTCCTTATCCTTCCTTCCTCTGGAGTGGAGTCCAGTGCTACCAGTAGAATATTTGTAACAACAAATGGGGGTTATTCACTAAGGTCCAAATTGTTGCGTATATGTGCGAATTCGCCAGATAAAGACAATAGGCTGCTACTGTTGCATTTGTGTCTTAATAATGAGAATATTGTCGCAGTCGCAACTTTCTTATGGGAAAATTGTCGCAATCTTAACTATAAAAATTGTTGTGACTTTACAATGGGGAAATTGTAGCGGATTTACTATGGGAATCTGCTGTTTGAGAATTCGACAGTCGAATTCTCACCTTAGTGAATAACCCTCTAAAATGTTGAAATAAGCATTAAGATGGACAGAGACAAAAATTAATGCAAGAAACAGAAATGTATGCACAAGGAGGAAGGGGATGTAACAGCACCAATACATCTGGGTTCTGGGACAGTGGCCAATGAAAAATAGTAATAAAGAAAAACAGCACACTGAGGTTTCCAAAGCACAGTCCAAATACTATAGATAGATAGTAAAGGCAACCAACTTGCATTTGGGGTACAGTTACTTGGGTTGTAGGAGGAATGTTTCAGGTTCACATTTTGCCAAAGATATAAATGTTCTGAATTTTTGTTACCCGCTCATAATTACAGTGGGGGGAGAGCATTTAACAAGCTATAGTAACAGTACTATTTTATTTTTCCCACTTTCATCCAGATTACCATTTTCTTCACCACTTCATTTTTATTGCTCACCCTGTTTCTTTTATCAATTCAGTTTTTCAAAATGGCGGCAAAATAGATCTACTGCCACGTGTTTTTACCGGTATTGACAAAACTAATAATATCATGACAAAAAGTATCATTTCCCCCAAACCTCTCGTGAAACAACTGTAATAGCTGATTGATCTTTGTCATAACAAAGTATTATATACAGCTGCAAGAGTGATTCGTACCATTCTAAAGACAAGGCAGATATAGGGAAGAAAAAAATGAGACCTTTATTTGCTGTTTTGCTACCATACATCATGTATAAGATTGATTAGTTCAGTAAAAAGCATGATACCTCATGTGAAACATGGTCAAAAGCTAAGTGAGATTATTAATGGGTACAAAAGAAACATTAATAAGCATAGTCAAGAAAATTCTAGTAATTAGCATATTAACACTCCTGGTACTTGCTGGTATATGAAGACAGAACATTTACTATATTAATAACCATCTAAATAGGTTCAACTTCAGTAATCTCATTATGACAATAGAAATAACAGAACTCTAAAAAAAATGATTAGAAAATAGGACTCATATTTTGATAAAGCCTTGAATAGTTTTTCTATCATTTGTTCAGCAACTATTCTTGATGTTCTCTATATCCTACAAACCATCATTTTATATGTAAAATAGTTCCTGTAATATGTTTCAAGAAATAGATCTAATAGCAGTGGCCCTAGGACCCCTAAGACAATCCACAGGCCCTAGAAATTGTGTGTGTGTGGGGGGCAGACACAAAACAGAGGAGCAGTTACTTAAAGAACAATGAGCTTAATAAACCTCAGAGGGAGCAGAGAGATGAACAAGCATATACTACTGTCAGGCAGTAGATCTGCAGTGAAAGCCTTAATACCAGATATTGGAAAGTTTGCTCTGAGTTTTGGAGGTCTATCACACTATTTGGTTGACTAACCACTTACTAATCTCCTGTTGCTATGATACCTATCAACTACCTACTTTACTAGCACAAACTACAAATTATTGTAATAAACTTTCATGTCCTGCTCAATAATAGCTAGGGACATGTAACCTTCTAAACCAAACAGCTCTAGTCATTTGAAAATTACCAGGTGGTAAATTTCCCAATATCGTGCTTTTTCCCAGCAGACTCCTAGAGGGTAGTCAAACCCTAGAGTGTACATCTCATCTGTACTCTAACTTTGAAGTACCGCATTCTGGTTTCTTCTTACAGTAAACCACAGAAGCACTTGTCTAGCTCATCCCAGGCAAGTCTCAATTTGCCACTGTCTCTCATATCCTGTTATAAGATAGGTCTCCTGACTTTGGAGATTGAAGGAAAATACTAGTAAATGACAGTAAGAGGTTGAAAAGCCAAACTCAAAAAAAGTATTTTATGGCAGATAGGAAATCAAGGAAATGGCCTGTAAATGCTGTTGGGAATGTTTATAAAAAAAATTAAATTTCTGCTTTTCAATTTTGTTTAGTGCATTCAAAACAATTCCAGTTAGAAATAATGGTTTGCAGCAGGTCAAAAGTGGTTAATATTGTTTGTTGATATACAGTAGAATAATGTTTTTGGTAAATATGGGAAAGTGAAATTCAAACACTTTCATAGGCAAAATGGCTAGAATATTCCCTGAACTGAATAACTTCCATCATGCATTTTATGCAAATATAACTTTGTAAATGCATCAAATGACATTTGGATAGTAAGTAGTTTCCAGTAGTTTCCAATACGCTCTGTAGTTTCTATCTTTATAACACCTTCACCATAATATTATATACAATACAGAGAGAAATTCAGGGTGAAAGGACAATTGATGTTTATCATGCAGTGGAAAAAATATGCACCCTTTTGCTTTTGTTTGACCCTTTTACTTAAAAACATGAATAAATAAATAAAAAGGGCATCATTTTGCTAACCTGGAACGTGATTTAAGGATGTGTAGAAATTAAATCCTGTACAATGTTATTAGTAACTTTAATAAAAATGATTCCTCCAAATGTCATGAATGACTGTCTACAACACATTTCACTCATTATTTCTGATGTTTCGTCTGATTATTTAACATATATAATAAATGTATTGAAATTAGGAAATGAATTGATTCACTTATGGATCCATGGAAATTCCAGTATAGCTTTGACATCCCCCCCTTGGCCTGTAAAAGTATTCAGAGCCACCGCTCCTATGGTTAATCCTTAGATTTACTGATGCATTTTCAGTATAAACACCCACACTTAAAGGGTTATTATTCTTGTTGTGGAAATGAAGAACAACTTTAAAACAAAAATCTTTTAAGTTATAGATTAAATAAATAATAAAAATGCATAAATTAAAAAATATTAAAGGGTTCTGGGTGGCCCAAAATGTGTGAGACAAGTCAAGGTGACTTTGAAAATCGGTTAAAGGACAACAAGAAACTGCTTACAGTGAAATAAAATGTTCCAAGTGTTCCACTGTGGTCACTGAGCCTTAGAAATACATTTTCTAACCTTTTTCAAACGTGTATGGACTGAGTTATGAGTGCTAGGAGGTAATGTTTATTTACATTTCAAACAGCAACATTTAACAATAGAACTTATGAACATCTTCCCTATCATTAAGCAAACCTAATATGTAGCACATAGTAATACAACAGGAATTATACAGGGTCATAATGCAAAGCATGGATTAATTAAAGCAGGGTGTTACATATATCCCATGTACTCCAAAAAAGAAACTAACATGGACATGCATCACCCAGAAAAAGTTGGCTCAACTTCATACTGTGCAACAAAATAAAAGGTACCAGGTAGAGAAACAAGGAACACAGTAACCCAATTATTTCAATCTCTATATATTAAAACCTATTTATAAAATAAAATAAAATACACAGTAAAATATAGGGAGTGACCAACTGTTTCTTTTTATAACTGTCATTTTGTCTAGTCATGCTGTCATGCCAGATTTATAAGGGAATTGGCAGGGAGTGTACCAGGTATCTTGTAGAACTTGTCATGTTTCCAGTGCAGACTTTGACTGTCTCACTTGCTTCTGTCACCATATTTAATTTCAGACAGACTTGATGATTTTGAGTTTTATAAATCTCTAAGAAATCATCCTGGCTGCCTCAGAACTTCTCATCCTTGGTTTTACAGAAGAGACTTTTTTATTAACATAGCAATATGGTCATTGTACTGTTGCAGCATGAAGTTAGGAGTGATCACTCCTATTTCCCTTGCAAGATGGAGTAGAATCTTTTATCTCTGGGTGAAATAGATTTTATTAATTCTGACCAAACTGACAACCTGATTCGAAGAAAAGCAACATCATCATGCTTCATGGCTGGCTGTAGGCATTCAAATTTTCCAATTTTTTAAAATGTTTACTAGCAGTGTTAGACGTTTTCTAATTAACATCAGTTTGATGAATCCTTGCACCTTTTCTTTTCAATCTCAGTAGCTAAATACTATACTTCTGGTGACAAACCTTGCTATTTGCTTCTTCTCCTATAAATAATGTTATGCCTTGGATAGACTTTGATGATACAAGATGACCACCTTCAGGGCAGTTCATCAACAGAGACAATCATTCAAGTCTGGTAACCCATAGCAACTATTTGGCGTATGGATTTCATAATTCTAGCAACCCAATACCAGTGAATGATACATGCTAATTGGTTGTTGTTGGTTTCTATGCCTCATTATAATTTATACTTGTTGATAAATAAGCCCTAAGTGTCTTTTTGCTGTTTGTAATTTTGCCAACATGTAGAAATTCATGATAAAGGAATATGTAGGGATTGATGATTTGAAGGTAAAACTATCTGCCATACTTTCATCTTTTAATTTGAATTTCCTTCATCCAGTTTGATTCTATGTATATTCATTTTTGTTCCAGTTAATACGATTGGATCAATAAACTTCTAAACTAAGTCTTTGGTCATTACCATCTTTATTAAAGCTTTATTTAATCATAATATTTCAGTTTTTCTTGTTTAATAAATTTGCAAAAATATCTACATTTCTGTTTTTTTCTTTCAAGATGGGGTGCAGAATGTACATTAATGAGCAAAAAAATGAACTTTTTTGATTTTACAAAATGGCTACAATGAAACAAAGAGTGAAAAATTTAAAGGGGTCTGAATACTTTCTGTACCCACTGTGTTTGCGGTCTTTCTTGTTACTGTGTTTCAGTTGCTTCACATCTGACAGACTATTCGAAGACTCAGTATATATTACATCCTTTGATCCATATTATTGACTAGCTAACATGAACATTATTATTCCGAATCCTTTTCAGTCAATGTTGAAAAAGTTAACAATATAAATAAGAGGATAATGCAGACTTCCATATGTTTTGTCTCCTGGGTGCTTTACATATTCCCATTACAATAAACCAAACCTTTAAAACGCTGAGAGTAGCGGTAAACGACAGTGGATTTAATTCCTACGCTTCACAATTATGTATCAGCTATACTTTTTTTGTTTCCACTTTTGAAATAGAGACACAGTGCCCATAGCTTTCAATTATTTATTTTGTATCTATAAAAGGCTGATAGCTTAAAGAAGAACTAAGGTCTCCTCACCATAACTGATATGCTGAATGTACAGGGTCTGACAGGTTTAACCGTTATATTATGTAGCAGCAAATCAGTACCTTTAGGCTGTAGTGCTATCTTATAAAACTGCTGGTGCTAGTATCTCACAGCTGCTTTATTTGATCTTCATAAATATGGTAATGAACCCTGACATGTCATCATCACACATATTGTTTGATTGGGCGGGATTGTCACATGATCCATTAAAGGCAAATTCTTGCAGTTTTTGGAGAAGATTGTAAAAAGAATTACTTTTGCAAATGCTTTGTCCTTGTCGTAGACTTATAGTATAGTGGTTAAGTGCTATGTTTTTTATATGGAAGAATTTTCGTTAAAATCTCAATTTTTGCTTTTTTATTAGATTATAAAATCCTTAATAGGATTTAAAAATAAATATCCGCATTTGAACCAACAACCTTACACATGCAAAACATACACCTTAACTACTACGCTATACATCCACAAGAAGTAAATACTTACAAGAGCACATGCTCTTTATTCCTTCATGCCATTCTAACTGCCAAGCCAGTACAAACAGTGCTGGTTTTCACACATGCTCTGTAAGACTTTGCCACAGGCAGTAGTTTTCTCTGCAGGTGTGGAACTAAGTTGCTGCAATGGGTTCCTTGTACTTGTGCTAAGTTATTAACTTGTAAGAGAAAGATTATGGGTTTATTATGTAGCTGGGATGTAGGCTAACTGAACACATGGGATTTATAAGGAGACTTTAGTTCCTCTTTAATGCATTAATGTAATTAAAAGATCCCACAAAATATTTTTATAAAACACAGAAGAAAAGATAACAGGCTCTGGGTGCGCTACATTTCCTCTAGTGGTGAGTCAGTTCCCTGTGTTAATCTCTTCTTTGTTACACCGTCTAAGTGGTATGACAAGTAAGGTACTTGTATAAGATTAAAAAGGATCCAGTTGCTACTATGTGATATCTTATTTAGCATAAATTAACCTCATTAGCTGCTATAGTCTCACACTATCCCTTTAACCAAAAAAGTTTAGGGGCATTGCTTTCTTTAGTTTCTGCATAAAAGCACACAAACATTTAAAACCCAAGATTACTGGGACTGGGTATATCGAGTTAGAACCCATTTTATATACTCCTTTTTAGGACTGGCCCTAGATAAAATTGCACTCTGTGTGACAATGCCGGTACATGTCCCAGTGACATCACACACCAGCTCACAGATATCATGGGACAACAAATGCAATTTCCTGGTAAGGTTTTAGCTTGAAATAAACTGCTCATTCACATTAATTGAGGTGGACATTTGTATATGACCAAAAACCAGGAGTGAATTTTATTGGCTCAGGAAGTTAAGAAGAGGTAAATTGGTATTGTGTGTCAGATAACCACTCCTATACCACTCTTTAAGAATCCCTTAAAATCACAACCTTTATAGAGATTCCCTTTGAAAGGACTGTAATAATAACCTGGTGAGGGCCCTAACTAAAGCATCCAGGGGATATGAAAACATTTTGGAAGCTAGTCTATACAACCTCTATGCCAAAGAAATTCCTTTAAGGAATACATCAGCCAAAACCATTGCTAAAGATGTGCTTCTGATGTTATCACCTACTGGTATTTCTATGAAGATGATCCTGATAGAACTAAACAGTTGTGCAAAATTTTATAAATCATTGATTTATTTTACCTCTGTATACCATCTGCAAATTTATGAAATTGTGGAAAGATTTCATGGCATGTTAAAATGTGTGGTGGTGAGAAATTGAAAAGATTGGGATTGTACAAACCCCAAAATCAGAAAAGTTGGCACGTTGTGTAAATCGTAAATAAAAAAAGA
>WMED01023100.1:0-11522 GCA_019650415.1 Pipa parva
ATCAGCGAGCGCATAACAGGATATGTGTACTGAAGCAAACAATCGCAAGGTAAGTTCGCTCTTTGGTGAATTACCCCCTAGATGTTCTTCATTCACAGAAACCTTTGGAAACAGGAGAGTTGCTTACACATTTGTTTCATGAATGAATAATGTTTTGGCATGCAGCTTCATTTCAATAAATTCATTTACCTTTCTACTGATTGTAGTTTTCTATGTCCTTTGTTCCTTCTTTCATCTGTGAGGATAAAGGGGAAAATATATAATTATACATCAATTTTATTTTTTTTACCCTATTCTATTGATTTGAGAAAACACTTTTTTTTATTAACTCACTTTCAAATTATAGAAGCAATGAACACAAATGGAATTAGGCTTAGAAAAAAAAAAAAGATTATGATTTGGAACAATTTCCCCATCTTTAAATTCTATATTATTGAGTACAATTTTACATAATAATACACTTTAATTCACTCATATTAGAACTTAATTCGTGAAAATGTTTCTGATTTAACTTGTGAAATCTCACGTTAAGAGAGAATCATAGTTGCCAGATCATGGAGTTATGAAAAATGCATTATCAGGTGATGTGGGAATCTTTATTCAAGAATGAATGAATTCTTTTCATGTTTGACTGCTTAGAAGAGATAGCTTGGCTGCCCTGCAGAATAACATTATGCAAACTACCTTCATCATACAACAGTGCTAAAATTCTTATACATAAGGCACACTGAAACAACAGAACAATATAAACAAATACTGCAATTGTCATATACAAATTAACCAGCACACATTTTAGCAGTTATAGTTTGCAGGTTGTTTAGAAGTCTTAAGTGGAAGTTAGTATGTCAGAAATGTAGCACAGCTGTTGTAAACCATTTAAGAAGCAATGCCTATATATTAACAAAAACATTTATGCTGAATATGTAAAGTCACTGGATTGAAAGCGTATTTCTTGGATTGTTTACCATTTATACAGTAATTAAGCTTTATCTTCCATTTGATTTTCTATTGCATAAGCAGTAAACTATGTCAGCATTGCTTATTCTAGGCATAAACAATTCCATGCTAGCATATTTCCATTTATGTGCCACTGTCATGCCTTTATACACAATGACAATACTCGTCCTCCTAAAAATGACCATTTTTGCTATTACTCTAGAATATCTCAGATGACACAAGCATTTTTACAGTTTTGGACATTCAATATGAAAATGAAAAGTCAACTGCAGAAGCAGACTGTGCTGTCATTCCTTTAGTAGGGCGTATTTACATGCTATACACAACATGTTTAAGGCAGCTGCTGATGACTGACTTTAACATTTCTATATATGATGTTGTTCAGTTGTGGAGAACATACACAGCACTCTGACAAAAAGCAATGCAGAACTAGTAGAACCATGTATACAGGCCTCAAGGCCATCTTTGCTAAAGTTGTTTAACTTGCATCATGACACTTTTCATTTTTAGTTAGAAACATTCACATTTAGGTGAAAGAAAAATATGTAAATATACTACATTAAGATGCTTAAGGTGATATTTACTACAATTTTGCTCTTCTTGATTAGTTCCAGTGTATATCTGAACTTCTCTGCATTATTTGTTCAGTTTGGTTAACTTTTCAATTCTGCTGATTGGTACAGAGTCAAAAAGAAAGTGATAATATTGAAAGAGATTGATGTCAATAAATATTGAAACTGGAACACATTCCAGTGGTGGTTTCAATGAGGTTTCCCTTTCAATTCATGTTGATATTTCTTTTTTTTAAATGAGAAAACTAATCTGACTGTGGCTAAGTCAAAAAAACCTTTTCTTTATAAAATATTCCCCTGAACTTGCCCGTAATCTGAGTCTTCTATTTGTTAGCACCACATCTAATGGAGAGATATTTCAGATATATGTATGACTGTCTGTAGAGAATCACTTTCTGGTGTTACCGTTTAGTATTTTCTTCCCCCAACTTTATCCCTTGCCTCCTAGTTCTATTAAATGTTTATATCTTTACGCTTTCTCTCTTTTGTTTTGTATATGTTAACATCTTTAAGCCTTTCCTAAGTTATTTTTTAATTTAGATCCAATACTATCTTAGCTGTGTTTCCTGTTAATATTAGCCTCCTACTATCTCTGTTGCTCATCCAACAACTTCCATTCTCTAGTTCTTTATTTAGATTGGGCATAAAAAACTGACAAACTGCAACATCACCTTTGTCTTTCTGCTAATTACAACTTTTTATTATATATCTATATATACATATCTATATAGATATATATCTATATCTATATAGATATATATATATTTAAAAATGTTTTGTGTACTCAAAAAGAAATGTTTTCTTTCTTTACTGTTTATTTAATAAGACAAACAGTACACACAATAAATAAAGTATATAAATACAAATAATTGATCTTTAAACTTTAGCTATATCTGAAAGAAATGACACATGTTTAAACTCTTTAGCTAGAATCCTTTCCATTTTCACTGTGTGAATAAGCTGGAATACATTGCTGACTTATTTAAAATAGCAACATTATGTCATTCAGGAACTATGACTGCTAGATTATTTTTATAATTGCATATAATATACACTATAATGCAAAAATAACAATACAACATCAAGTGGTATGCAATCACAGTTTTTATATTTCCTTTTCTGGTACTAAACGTACATCAATAGCAATATAGATAAAAATTAAAATCTAAATATTTAAAAGAAAGTCACTATAATCTATATGGTTTTATATGATGTTATGAAAATTTCATTTAAAATGTTTATTTGAATACGGAAACGTTAAATCTCTTTACATTCCATATGCATTAAGGTCTTTACTACAATGCAGTATTTTCTTACTTGTCAAGTATATTTGACAGCTCTTGGTTATCTCCCCCTGCCTGGGATTATCCGCTTTCGTAATACATCTCATTACTGCACTAAATACGCATAACATGAATAAAACATGGTAAGATCTTCTTGCCATTAAGTATGACAAAAAGGGAGCCTCAATTTAGCATCTTTAAAAAGGTATATTTTTTAAAGAAAAAAAAATATTCCTAGACCAAATTGTGGCATTAAAAGACATTGGACAGTTCTGTTTGAAGTTATGCACCAATCGTTTGCAATGGTCCTGCTCTATAGCAAGCTAAGAATTGGGCTCACAACCTACAATTATTATGTATTGTATATATGTATAATTTTATTGATAAAATGCCACTAAGCTGTGTAGCACTTATAATTTAGAATGTTTTGATAGTACTGTCACCACTTATAGAATTTAGTATACAAAGTATTCTTTAATTTGCAGCATAGAATTAAAACGCACGTTCCTAAAAAAGCTCTGACCACATGCAAGTCATTGGTTGTTTTTTCCAAACTGTCAAACCTGTCAATCAAATTGATAACTTGAGTTTCCAACTACTTTATAGGAAGTAGGTGATAAAGAATTGATTTACATAAAAAAATGACTATAAACTGAAAACTGTTGCAAATAAACTATGAATATTAAACAGTAAAATAACTAATTATTAGCAGTGACATAAAAACATTCTTTTTGTGACTTTACTGTTTCTTTAACAAACTGCTTTCACGAGAATACACCAGAGTTGAAAGATGCATGTAAAATAAGGAGTAAGATGCCTGTACTCTGCTAGTACTTCTATGCAGAGGTGACGATGATCTGATTCTAATCCCTTGAGTTTCCAGACAGAGCAGCGCACAGAGGATAAGAATCAGATCATCAGGTGCCACTGCATAGAAGCACTACTAACCTACTAAGCGGTGCAGCAGGCTGAGGGGGTTATACACTAAGGTGCAAATTCGACTGCCAAATTCTCAAACAGCAAATTCCCATAGCAAATCCACAACAATATCCCCATTGTAAAGTTGCGACAATGTTTTAAAGTGACCCTGAGAGTGGGATTATGCAGGTGTCAGTCATCAAGGACCGGAGGGGGGGGCGGGGGACGCAATTTCATTACTCCGTTTAGGGCGCATAAAAACAGGTGCAGCGTTCTGTGCTGATGCCTGGCTGCCATCAGTACCTCCCCCCCTCACGGACTCACTTACTGTTCTGGAGCGTGTTTGCTGGCCGGCCACGTAGGTGACACTGCGCTCCTGCATGATGTCACTCGCTTTGTCCAGCCGCAGCGGTGCGCAGTGTTTCAACTCCCACCTCCTACAAGTAAGAGGGACAGGACTGGGCTCCCCGCTGGTGAGTGTTCCACAAGGGGGCCCACTGAGGCTCTGTCGCCCAAGGGCCCATAAAAACCTGGAGCCGGCCCTGCATCCACAAGTTAAATGGCATGTCTCAAGTTACAAAGCTAAGTAAAATCAGTGAAACTTCCTTACCAAAAACCATGCTAACCCTCCTTTTTCTCCCCCACAGATGCAAGATATAGACAGCACGTCTAACTGCAATACATTTTTACAGCAATGGATAATGTTAACCAGAAAAGCTAGACGAGAAGGTGTCATGGCATAAATTAATGTAAAGTTTTAATATCCTGAGCACTGACCTATGGAAGGACAAAGGTTATATACTCAATTACCAATTATAATGCAAATCTGACATTTTCAAATTTAATGTATTCCAATCAATTCTTACATCTTAGATCCATCTAAGCCCTGCAGCCACCTCAAAGAGATTTCTTATGTTAACTGTTCAACTTACACTCCTACCAGCAATTTTTCAATTATGCTACTAATTCACTTACAGGTGTCAGAATAGGAAATAGAAGATTATATTTATACCTAAAAAGATACTGGCATTGTACAACAGCCCCACAAATCTAGTTTGTTTGGAATAATTAATTTTATTTATTAGAATTTTGCATTAATTGTTTGTTAAAGAGACCTAAAAAATAATCAGCACTTGAAAGTTAAAGGGGCACTATAATACCAATATAACACATACATATAAAACTCCTTTATACTAAGCCAATTGCTGACACAAATAGATTAGAGAAGAAATAATATTTTGCCATTTGTTTCCCTTAATTGGTTTTCCTGAGAGCTGACATTTTCCTCTCCCTCCCCCTCCTCTTTCTTTTCTGCAGGTCAGGTAACACGAGAAGAAAAAGCTGCCTGACTGCTATTGGTTAAGCAGTGCTCTGACCTTTTGGCTGCATAAATTAAGTTGGAATGCAGGAGATTACAGAGGGAAAGCTGACTTGTGCACATGTGTTAAGTAGTAAATAGGGTAAAAATGTGCAGGGGGAGGGAACCTTTTCATGGAAAACTGGTCAGTACACATCACACACATTTCCTGATGCAGGAGTTTATGAGTGCTGCCTACTCAATCATTCTTTGTCACATGAAACATCTACTGCGGAGAAACGTTTCTCATTAAGGTATAGTACTGCATATGTAAAGATGTAATCTGACTATAGTTCCCCTTTAACCTAACTCAGCCAATAAAAGAAAATATATATGCTTTTCTCTCCTCCTTCATTCATTGATAACATGTTGCTGTTAATAGCCTGGAATAAACACATTTGTAAGAAATATGTATTATTAAAGCAATGGTTTTACAAACCACAAATAATATCAAGGTTAAGACTACATTAATCAAGATTATATGTAGTAGGAATGGGAAAATCATATCTAAGTACCTAAGAATTTATACACAAGTATGTCATTAGGTTGTAAACAATTTAGCAATAAAACTTTAACACAGACATGAGAGAAAAACTCAATATTGTCCACAGGATGCAAATTAAAAGCATAGAGTCAGAAATATAAGTCCCTATTAAATACAAGAGGATGGAGGACCTTCTAATTTAAATGGGAAGAAACAAATGGCAGGAATTAAGCACAATAATATGCTGAATAATTAGCCAATCACTGCCAATATTAAGCAAGAACAACTACTTAGACATAAAATAAGTGAAATAAGTACATGAAAACCAGTCCTGGTGCGCCAAGAGGTAGGATTTAAATTTGGGACTGTTTTTTGTTGTTTTTTTGTGGAGGTAGAGTGGTATAGAATTACAGGGGTAAAGTGAAGTATTTTAATATGGGAAGGGACAGTATTGAGTGGTGTACAAAAATAATTGGTTTGTGAGGAATGGATGAGATGAGTAGGAGCATATGGAGCACACAAATAAAGAGATGTAAGGAGGAAAACTCTATAGCATTCTTAGAAGGTCAAAAGAAGGTCCCTGTAAATAATTTGCTTCTAATAAAGGAGTTATGGAGTTATGAAGCACATAGATGCTGTGAGAAACGTTACCCCTTCTGGTGAGAAAGAAAGAGATTTCTGGCAGCAGATGGTAAAAAAAATAAATTGGAGAAGGGAGGCTGGAAGGCCAGTTAGTAGATCACTGCCATAATCCAAGCAGCATCAGAAGGTTGTGTAAGAAGTTGCCTGAAAGTGAAAGGGACAGATCTTAGCAATATAGTATTGAGGAAAAAGTAGCGGTTATTAGCAGTAGCACTAATGTGCTGAGATAAGGAGAAAATAATGAGTAAAAAATAACCCAAATACAAGGTAAAGAAGTAACGGGTTTAATCAACTTGAATGTAAAATTACAGCCATGTTTAGGTGGAAAAAGATAAATTCTGTTTTTTTGCAAGAGTTAATTTGAGACAAATGCTTGCCTATTCAATAGGAGATTGTCAGGAGACAAATTAGAGATCTAAATCTTGTTTTCACGTTTAGCGTAGAGCCGCAATAAATAAAATCTGAGTATGATCTGCAGGCTTACTGAAAACAGAACGAAATAATCTGCACCCCACTATTCAACTACATTAGGCATAGGTCAAAACACAAACTGATCCACAATGAGCTGAGATACGTATAAACAGCAAACAAAACATTGCACTATCAAACAGAAAAGGTGTTATATTTGAGTGAGGCGATAAGAACAGTAAACTATTACCTATTCCAGCACATGACAACACCTCTCCACAGTCTATAACTACAATTACTCTGGGACAAGGTAGAGTAATTGCTCCAGTACTAAAGCCATTAATTAAAAGTTCTCTGTATTTCATTTGCAATTCATTTTTTCGATAGAAAGGTCGCTATAAAACGCATGTAAAGTATGGTTACCTTTCCACTGAAAATCTCATAGGAACAATGCGAGATCTCGCGTGATAAACTGAGAAAGACCGAGAGCAGTCTTTCCTACTTTAATGAATTTCGTGCTTTGAATCTGACTTGATTACAGTTCTTAATTCCCCTGAAAATGCCTTCTACAATACTGAGTGACATTTTGAGGGAACTAAAGCAATTCAGTGTCCCTCCTAATTATCTCAAATGGGTAATAGCTTTATGCTTTCAACCATAACCTTGAAATAATACTAATACCACATTATCTTGCCACAGGGTATACGGTAGAGACATTTGCCACCTATGTTTGCAATGTAAATTGAACTCCAAGCATCCCTAAGTCAACAAAATAATGATCAAATTGGCCTGAAAAACCATCAAAGAGAAGAAAAGACCTCATTATTTTTTTTGTCAGCCTAAAGCAGGCGAGCACTGTGGGGTGATAAAATGTTAATCAAAAGCTTTATAAATGGTCAAAAATATGATTTATTACTGCTATTTCACAATTGGTATCCAGTTGAACAACCTTTTTGACTTTTATAAACAAAAGGGAGGCCAAACAGTGCCATTTTAAATATGATATTGTGGCACAATTGGCAGAAACTTATGAATGGTGACAGGTTCTTTTAAATAATTTAGAAAGAACTTTTTTCTTTTTTTATTGCAAACAGCATTGCCATCTTTATTATATAGTAGTGTGTTTCCTCCATCAACACTACATGCGTCTTTTTGTGATAGCACTTACTGTATCTGTGTATAAACACCTTGGGGGTAATTCAGCAATGTGCGAAGTGACCTACAGATCCTTCGGCTCACTTCGCACACACTGTTATGCGCTCGCTGATGTCCTGCACGCGGACATCAGCGAACGCTTTAAAGGGATTCCAGTCTCGGTGAGACCACAATCCCTTTAAAGCATTTGCTGTTATCTGCGTGCAGGACATCAGTGAACGCATAACAGTGTGTGCGAAGTGATGCGAAGGATCTATAGGTCACTTCGCACATTGCTGAATTATCCCCTTGTTTTTGGATGCCAGCTTTGATATTTTCAAGTCTACAATACAGTTTATTACATTTATCTATAGTAAATTCTGTTTTATTACATTATCATAAAAGTCCAATTAGAAATTATTTAAAAAAAAACAACCCATGGATGAATAGTACTCATAGTTATTTTCAATGAAACTCACTATTCCTTCATTTGATGGTTTGCAATGTTAACAGATGTAAAGAGGTATTTATAGATAATAAAAAATAATATTGCCATATTTTTCTACAAAAACAGAAAGACCAGTGAAGGTTAGCAGTGATAGTTCCATTTTTTTTTAATTACTCAGAGCCCACTGCCAAAAACATAAACGTTAATTAAAAGAGGCTTGAATATAGAGTGGAAATGTTAATGATGAAGAAAGTACTAGGTTTCAATTCAGAAAAAAAAAATGGAAGGGATTATAGTGTATACCGTGTGCACAGTGATGTAGCACTGAGAAAATATATTAACAAGAGGGAGGAATGCACAGTCACCTACAATCTGAATAATGTGGCGCACGCCTCCAGGTGCACAAGGCCACAGCTCACAAAAAGATGCAGATACAAAAAAGGAATTAAGGGCTGCGCACACACAATAAATTGGTATTTAACCAAACTTTTTACTGACTCATATTAAGCAGTATGTGACAACAATGTTTCGGGGGGCAGCCTCCCTTCGTCAGGTTTAAATGAACTAAAAACTAAAAACAATGGGTGTCTATGTTTTCTCTTCTAAACCTGAAATAGTTTATTTTATTAAAGATAGTTACAGTATTTCCATTGAGGAATGTGGTCAATTCATTATTGTTACAGATCAGAGGAAAAAAAAAGCAGTTTACTTAGGTAAACAAGCGTAAACCAACAAGCTTTCATGTCCCTGGCTTATACAGTAAACCATAGGTTATATCCAAGAGTATTGTACTCACGAGGTTCCCTGTGGCACAGGTGTTTTATTCATAAACATTTTATCAACATTAAAGTGTTTCCTCCCCATTTCCCCACTGTATTACAAAAAAAAAACAATCTTTCAAACTATATTGTTTTGGAATTTCTGTTACAAACAAAACAGGTCTTAATAATTTGGCATTGTAAAACTACAGGAGAGATCAGAGAAAGAAAGCCAGAAACAGTAAGAAATGTGTGAGTCATTCATGTTTTGATTGAAAAAGCAATTCCAGCTGTGATATCTCATAGCATAATTCTGTACTACAGAGATCATCAGCAAAATATAGCAGTATGTATATCAGGATCTAGGAGAAATAAACATCTTAAGTGCTCACAGAGAGTACATTCTGAAAATTGTCCTTTATCTCACTATAGTGGAAAAATCTATTGCATTTATATAGTGCTACTGTATTATGCAGCACTTTACAGAGGTTTGTTATTCACTTCAGTCCCTGCCCCAGTCTAGTTTCCCTATTTAGTCACACAGACATACTGTAGACAGACACAAAGGTATGTTTTTGGATTGTGGGAGGATACCGAAGTATTCAGAGGAAACCCACGCAGGTGCGGGGAAAACATACAAACTCCATGCAGATGAAATCTATGGTGGAAATGAAACTCAGAACCCAGTGCTACAAGGCAGTAATGCTAACCACTGAGCCACCACACTTCCCATGCTGGACACCTAAATATAAACACGGGCCTGTTATACGGTAATTGTTTTCTTACAACCACTATCCTGCCTAAGACAAAATAAAGATCATTTTAATATATGCAGTAGTCAAAGTTTATGCCATCTAAGGTCCTAATTCACCATTGTGCGAAGTGAGCCGCGAAGCCTTCGGCTCACTTCGAAAATGGTATTATGCGCCCGCTGATGTCCTGCACGCGGACATCAGCAGGCGCATAACACCATGTGCGAAGTGAGCCGAAGGCTTCGCGGCTCACTTCGCACAATGGTGAATTAGGCGCTTAATGTTCACATGATGACAATGAAGTATAATTATTACTATTACATTTGACAAACAGGTTTAATTTGATCTTGCATATATTTGCCTGTTTAGGTACAGCACATTCTTCCAAATGACTTCTTGACATCCTCTCAAGGAAAGGGATTTTGAAAGCCAGAAGCAATTTCATTTTGACAAGTTTAGTTGCACAATATACACTGCTCGCGTAAGTGTGAGAACCTAAAGTGTGATGGCTGCTTTACATGACTGAATCAGACAGAACCTTACACATCTAATAACGCATATGTCAGCAAGACCTCAGCAGTTCACAGGTTTTTGGAAATATTTCTGCAAAAATAATTTGATTAAGTTGTATATTTTTTTATTTTTTTTGATGAAGTGAAATTTTTATTTGTATAAATTAAATTATGCATAGCCCAAATAAGCTTTAGCCAAACACAAAATATTATCTAGATATTATTTGGCTACATATTCAAATTGTTATTTAAAATGTCATGTTTTCAATAAATATAAAGAAAACAATGAATACTCAAGCGGCACATTTCTGTGCCTGTTTTATAGTTAAGAGGAAGTAATGACCTTTCCAGAGATAGTCTGAAAAAATGTGAAGGAGATCCCCAATATGAATGCTAATAAAGTGTATATTCTGAATTTACTTTTCACTTCACTTCAAATCAAGGTGCAAACTAATAGCCTCAAACAAAATTGATTACATCACAAATCACCCAGGTCTGAAGCAATCTTGATATAAAATGATATCGTTTTTAAGTAACTTTTATAATGGAAAGGTTCAATCTAATAAGCCAATAATGGGATGGCATCAATCAAAACAGATATTCAGTGAGGAAATAAATGTTGAGAGTGTGCTGCAAGTTTCAAATGATCCCTGTATAAGTTTTCATACTCTTAATTCTGCTATTGTACTTACAGCTGTGGGCTGGCTCTCAGGGCATCTAAAGTTATTGTCTTTTAGAGTCTAAACAGCAGAATATTTTTAGGTTTACTTTAGTTATCAATTGATTTGATCTTACCCTGACATTTGAGCAAATTAATTTATTGAACTATCCTCCTCACCAAACTAATTCATAATAACTAGATATTGGTTATGATGTGCTAAATGATGCCAGTGAAAAAATCAAGAATAAAAAGTAATTTCTGTAGAATGCTAGAGAGTCCTGCCACACGCAGGATTCAATAAAACTCTCTCTGCTGCAGGACTGATGTGGACTCAAGGTCCTGTAGTGTAAGTGGATCTCTAAATAGCCAACTACACTGCACAGTGCATACACATATGTACATTTCTTATAAATGTTGTGTATATTATCTCTTTATAGACATTTGGATCCATATCTTCAGTCTGGCTGACCCTTCTCTTTTCTCTGTTACAGGTATGCAAGGTTTTTTCAACTATATCTGCTAACTTCAGCTTTCCTTGCTCACCTCTGCAGACTATCTCTTAATTTGGTATGCAAGGCTTTGATTGAATTGCTGTCTGTCTGGTTATAGTTCCACCCAAATCAGCAACTTATCAGC
>WMED01023101.1:0-11522 GCA_019650415.1 Pipa parva
ATATCGGCAGCCATGAATCGTGATACGAATCGAATTGTTGTTAAAATGAATCGTTACACCTCTAGATTTTTGTCCTTTAACATAGTGATATATTGTATGTATAAAGTATGATAATTAGCTACTTAGCCTTTAAAGTTGGGCTTTCAAGGACACTTCCTATATATCTATTATTTAAAACAACATAACAAATAATGGGACTGAGTGAGGTCTCTTTAACAAAATGGCTGATATCAATAAAGATAAAAACAGACAGAAACCTATAAAATTCATGAATTCAACTTCAGTGCTAACATCTTTTCAAGTGTTGTTTTTAATAACTGCCATGCTAATCCAAACGGGAGTTTTTACTTTTTGGATGTTACTGGTCCTTTAACTGGTAGTGTGAATGAGGTTTGAAAACTGCGCCAGCTTGTAAAATTCTTGAAGGAACTATGAAATAGAAAAAAAAAAAAATGTATGGCAAAATGCAGAAAAATCAACTGAGAGGTTGACAGGAGTGTAGGACCGAAGAGTAAATATTTGAATGAGTTGCCCACGTCTGTTTTTTTTTCTGGCATTCCCCTGGCATTCTGACACTACATAAACTGCAAAGAAAGCATCCTCAAAAGGCAAGCTATCATGCTATAAAATGAAAGCTTAGCTTTATCCAACAATAGATTCTGATCTACATCACATCTCTTTCTCTTACATCAGAGTCCAGGTAACTGTTTAATAGAGAAAGGACAGCACATCAGCTAGCCTGTGACTTTAGCTACCCTTCACCATATCTGTACTTATTTTTTTTAACTTGTTTTTGTTACATATCGGTACAAAAACTTTCCTGAACATGTGAATTAAACACCATCTTGCTGTTTAATATTGGCTGTTTCACAGTATACATCTCTATTGTAAGCAATTCCTGCTTACATCATATGAAATCCAAGTAACTCAGTACAACCATAACTATTTTAAAGCTATTAAAATAAGTATTTTAAGTATACGTTAGATCCACAGGGGACTAACATTAACTTGGTTATAGCTTCCTCTTTTACAGGATCTATATTAAACATAAAATCTTCTTTAAAATATTTAAATTAAAAAAATCTTGGATCAGAGAATGCAGTCTGTGTAAATAAACAAAATATTACACCAGCTTTACGCAAACATAGCATAAAATAAATGGCATGTTTCATACATATATTGAGGACAGAGACCTGCTGCTTGAATTTCCAGGAATTACAATATTTCTCCTGGGTGTTACCGAAGTTCAGAAAAGAGATGCATTTAATATTGCCTCCACAACATTTCACAAGTTGGATGGAAAAAAAATGTTGTTATTGGAATTAAGACAAAACATGCTTTCACTGAAATGGGCTTTATTTTCTTAAGTTCTGAAGGTTGCCAGCTCTGAATGCAAAAAAACGACTTTAAACCAGTGCGGCATGGTCATAGGTCCTGGAACTGAATTTAATCATTTTGGTAACCATCAAATCAGGATAGAATTGTAGCCAATGAAAGCATTTGTACAAACATAGTGTGCTTATGTTATTGTCTTAACCTGATTAAAGAACTTAACCTGATTACAGAACTGTGGACATTTTCTTCTGTTACAAAGTAAGCTAAATCAGCTATTTGGAAGGTTTATATTTCACACAGATAAGAACAGCTGTTTGAGTACATCTGCAAAGGGTCCAAAGAATGATTTAGAAGAGAAGGCGCTCGAAGGACTAAAATAGTAGGTCTAAAGGTATTTCACCACAAAGTCCTTGAAGCAAAAATTCTGCACCATGTTATTGGTATTAAACTTTCAGAAAAAAAAGAAAGCCATTGAATGGACTGAATCAGGTTGCCCAAAAAGATGGTGATGGTCATACCTGGCTTCCTATGTTTTTTTAAACAAAACTTATAAACTCATGGATATTTACAAATACAATTAAAAAAGTTGGGAGAAGGTAACAGACTACTCTTGTGCAGACTCTGTAGGGGAAGCTTCAGAATCATTTAATTGGAATGTTGAAAAGTCCAGCTGCAGTGGAGTGCTCATGTGATAAGCATATAGGATAAGGCTTTCTGCTGTGGGAATAACAAAGATCCTGTGAAAAGTCTATGACAGGATTTGTTGAGGACACTGCCAGAACCAGAACTGCCAAAGATAGATGGCAGGAAGCAAGAATCAAGGACAGAGTCATTTTAGGGTCAATAAGTTGGAAATGTATCATAGCATTGACTTAATTAAAGTAAACAGAGAACAGGCTCGGGCACCTGACATTACATCCACAGGCTATTTATTTATTCTTATCTAATGCATGTGAAGAAAAATGGCCAGCTTGTCTTGAAACCATCATATTCTCAAATAGTTTATATGAGGCATTTTCCCAGTCTAGGTGGTATGATTTGACTTTCTTTATTCAATGAGAGATAGATGGAACACCACACTTCAGGTAGATTGAACATAACAAGGCTCTCCATTCACAGCAATGGTAAAAAAAAGGTCATGTTATTGTCAAGAGCAGTGCTTTGGAAGTAGCGCTGCCTGTGTCTGCCAGCTTCTAATGCCAGTAAGCACTGGAGCTATGTATAGCCCAGCCCAGCACAGCCAATCCTGGTCGCTGATGGGATGATGGATGACGTCAGCGGCAGGAGATTCAAATAGCGAGCACTGCCTAGGTGCAAGCTCAATCATTAATTGTTTTTCCCACATTTTGGATGTCAACCTAGCATTTGGAAGCCATTTTTCAAATGATCTATGCTCTCCGCTACAGCTTCAAGTATCAATGCCTGATAGGGATCAGCTCCAGGAATTACAACCAAGAGGTTCTACAGCATCTATCTCATGAGTCTCTTCACAGCTAGCACAACAACTTTGCTGCATTTGATCCAGGAGTGAGAATCCTCGAAGAGGATCGATGTACTCTGCACAGTTTTAAGTAGGTGCTGTGAGTTACAGTTCAGGATGTGCCCAAGGGTGGCTGTAAGTGACGGTTTAACTACTCTGCACTAAGTATGATCCTACTTCATTACAGTTCAGCTGACCCAGGTCTCCACCAGATTTCACATATGAGACTATCCAGCTGCAACTTGTGGGGGGTTAACTTGAGGACTGCAACTTGGGATGTCCCATGCCGCAAAGGCCATACCCACTTGAGGGAGTTTCAAGGTGAAGACCAGGGCCTAAGACACTGCGCCACAGTGTTATTCAATGCCTACTCCTGCTGTGGTACTGAGGATACACCTTAAGCCCTATGTTCACTGTGTGTTTCAAGTCACCTAAGTTCCTGTGTTTTTTCACCTGCTTGTACACCTAGTTTCTCCATCTTTGTTGCTGAGTGTTCACCTGCACATTTTCACAGTAGACCTTAATGCCTCCAGAGGCGTACCCCCATGAGTTTTATGCCTTAGTGCTTTTAGAGGTATAACAGGCTCTGGGTATGCTATAGTGCCTCTAGTGGTGACCCAGTTCCCATGGTACCCCATTGTGTGTTCCTTGAGATCCGTGACAGTACACTCAAGCCAGTCACAGAATACTCTATCCATGAATCCTCATTTGACAGTTATGTTATAACACATCACTAAGGTCTGCCCCAGGTGTACACAAAATAAATTGGCAGAAGTGTGTTTTTAAAGGAACATGCTAATCAGAGCTTGGCATGAGTGACTGTAATATGTGGTTTAAACCTCCAGATAAACAATACCAAAATTGTTAAGAAAAGAAAAAAAAAAAACACCGCAGGAGACAGGTCATCCAAATCATATACAGCATTACATCATAAATCAAATATCAGATAACATATTAGGTAAGAGGATCAGGCTACTGAAAGGGAATCTTAAATAAGACAGGGTCGATACACAGTAATTCAAAATGATAAGTAAGGCTTTAGAAGAAATCTATGCAAACGTAACCCAGTTAGGCACAGTATACAGTCATGATCTGACATAAGCAGCAGTCTCGAAAAAAAAACCACCAGATCTGCATCATGTCACTATTTACTTAGCTGGTGATGTCAATAAATATTCAATTTGAAATTCAAAAATTTCTAAAACTGAATTTCAAACATTTTAAAATTACAAAAATCTAATAAAGTTGAATTATGAATTGTATTATTTTCTTTGTAGTTTTACCTTTACTGATAGCATGTTAACTAAACAAAACTCAACCACTACCTTTGTTTTCTACGTTGCTTTAGATAACACATATTCAGGAAGTGTGCCTAAAAGCCCTATTTTAAAAATGAAATATAATTTCTTGCCACAATTTAGAATTTTTGGAAGCACAGCCTGAATATATAGTAACTATGAATGCATTTGTGGCATTTCTAATTTTTTTGCTGTTACTTTCTTTTTAATTGTGAGTTCGATCACAGCACTTTAAGCATTTTATTGTGTTCATATTTATCATACCTGTCAATTTAATTACTGTTTAAGCCAAAATTTAGTTCTTCTTTAAAACAGCATGGTTAGAAAGATCTTACCTCTTTCAGTAAGACTTTCCATTATGGCTCTTTCTAACTGCACATCTTCACTTAGCCCTCCAGTGTACGTGTCATAGGCACCTGTAGTATCATTTTGGTGATATAGATAACCTGGATACTGGGCATATCCTAGTGCAACAAATTGGCAATCATTATACTCCAGACAATACAGTTACACTGATCTTTAAAGTCTTCAAAAACATAAACTTAAAAAATGCAGGAAGTCTGACCTGGAGAAGTGCAGAATCAGAGCATATGGTATCGACAAACTTCAATGGTAGTCTGTAGGGATTATGTCGTATTCGCAAACAGCGGATTCCCATAGTAAATCCGCTACAATTTCTCCATTGTAAAGTTGCTACAATTTTTTAAAGTTAAGATTACGACAATTTTCCCATAATAAAGTCGCGACTGCGACAATATTCTCATTATCAAGACGCGACTGCAACAGTAGCAGCCTATTGCGACTGTCTTTATCTGGCGAATTCGCACCTATACACAACAATTCGGACTTTAGTGAATCACCCCCTTAAAGTTTATAAATATTACAAAGAAAACATATCTTTTGTTTATTGTTGGGCTCGCTAAATACATTTAAATGAACATAACACTACAGCTCTGGTTCTCATGTAATTATCACAACCCTTTTTTTGTCATTTTTTTAATTACAGAATCATAGGATCAGCTTAATATATATTAGGCAGTGTAGGAAAATGAGCAAACAAATATGAAATGTAATAATGATATATCTGCACAAATAATAACAGTCAGTGGAAAAATATTTACAAATTCTGAGAAATAGGGGGTCATTCAGGAAGCTCCGAAGTGAGGCGTGTAGTGTTCGCCTCACTTCGGAAAAACTGACATGCGCATGCTGATGTCCTGCACGCGGACATCAGCACGCGCATTAAAGGGATTCCCCTTCCGGCGAGGAGACTCGAGTGCTCTTGCCGGAAGAGGAATCCCTTTAATGCGCATGCTGATGTCCGCGTGCAGGACATCAGCATGCGCATGTCAGTTGTTCCGAAGTGAGGCGAACACTACGCGCCTCACTTCGGAGCTTCCTGAATAACCCCCATAGTCTTGTGGTTAACAAACAAAAAGCAATTTTCTATATAATATGTTAAAAAGTCTTACCAGAATTTTCGGTAGTTGGTCTGGAAGAGCCATTTGGAGAAAAAACTGCAGAGATAATGATAAAATATAACAATAATAATATTACATAACGGTATGAGAACAAATGCATTAAACAGTTACAATATTTTGCAGAACACAGAAAGTAGTTATAACAACCGAAATCCCTATTTATCTTGATAACCATCCTACCCAGAAACATTAGAAATGTATCCTGCTGTAATGAGATCCCAAGGACATACATTGAAAATCAACATGCCTGACCAGCAGTTTAATAAACATGTATGAGAAATGCAGCACGCAAACAATTGATGGTACAAATTTCTGTTCCCGGAGACTTGTGGGAGAATGACTCTTCTAGGGTTTAAATATGTTATTAATGTGGACATTAGTAATACAAAGATAGAAACAATCCTACATTTGGGTTATGATCCAATTAAAATAAATTAGAAGATAGTTTTGGGGGATACTGTATAACCTTTCTTGCAGGAACAGTCATAGTGCATGAAGTTACAATAAGAGTCTTTAAAAAAAAAAGATAAAGTGAATGTTAACAGATTTTATTCACAGCACACGTTTCCACAATCCATGATTTTAACAGACACATACAGTCACATGGATGGCAATTCAATAAAACAAATGCTTATAAAAAAGAACAGGAAAAAATGTCTCCATTAGCATGCACTGAAATTGCACATAGAAATTCATTCATTGGCTCATTAAAAAGAAGGCAACTGTAACTAATGTATGCTATATAAAAATTGTCCACATTAATAGGTAATGAGAAATTACCAATCCAAAATCTTCAATTTTTAAAGATTCCCGTTCAATTTTTGATAGATCTATAAACACTGGACTGTTTTTGGTAAATAAAAATAAGCAGTTTTCATCTAATGAATTCATGTAATTTTATTTTTATCTACCTTTGCACAGGTCTGTTAGCTTAAGCTTAAATAAAAAAGTAACACAAGCTGCTCATTTTTGTTCCATAGGGGGCCCTTATATATTGGCAGATGATAAAACACAACATTTTGGGATTAACAACCCCTTTGTCAGGCAGACTAACATCATCTACTAATAAATGAGTGGCCATATATGGCTATGCAGATTTGACCTAGCTGGGGTCTTCACTTGGCTTGCTCCTGTTGAATCTAAGGGTAGAGGTGCATTGGCAAGATTGTATTTGTTATCTGAATTACCTGCTGAAAAGCCCGTCAGGCTGTACTGATGAAAAATGGGTTGTTTATAATGTACCTCTTGGCTGCAGTCAGTGCTATATCCATGAGAAGCACATAGTCTTCTGAGCCTAATGCTAAAGGCAGTTGGCTCAGAACTACAGTTAACTGGGTTACTTTAGTTACTTTCCTGTAAATTCACCAGCCAACTCCAGGCTGAACAGGAAGGGGCAGCCTGATTGTAGCTCCTCCAATCAGATCCTTGAAATTCAAATCTAGGCAAGATCTGAATGGAAGATCAGAGTGGTTTTGAGAGAGTGTAAGTGATTTTTTTTAAGTCAACTAAGACTATCTAATAGTTGGTGTGGAAAAAAAACCTCCAGAAAAATGTCATAATGGTGCAGTTGGAAACTCTATGAGAGACCACTGGGAGTTTACACTGTGTCCTGGTAGGCCAGTTCTACACTGGAAAAGTTAATTTAACTTTACGCAAAGAGAATGATAAATCTGGCCAAAGTAGCTCTGTGAGGCTAACGATTCATGACTATGACTTACTAACCTAAAATTCTAGTCTACCTATCTGTCTGTAGATAATATTATGTCTCCTTATTTATACATTTAATGTAAATATTGTTATAACTGTAATTAAATAGTTACTTCCTAAAGAGTGCTCTATTTTGACTGAAGATTTTTATTGTTAGCATCCTCACATTCACTCCTATAGGAAGGTAATTCAGCAATGTGCAAAGTGAGCTCCGGATCCTTCGCATCACTTCGCACATGCTGTTATGCGCTTGCTGATGTCCTGCACACAGACATCAGCGAACGCTTTAAAGGGATTCCAGTCTCGGCGAGGCGACTCGAGTGGTCTTGCCGAGACTGGAATCCCTTTAAAGCACTCGCTGATGTCTGCGTGCAGGACATCAGTGAGCGCATAACAGCATGTGCGAAGTGAGGCGAAGGATCCGGACCTCACTTCGCACTAGGGTGAATTCCCCCCCTAATGTGCAATATGACATGCTTTGAACTCCCAGATGAGAAAAAAAATACCAATATTAATTATAATTAACAGTGACTCAAAGTGTAAGAAGCAGGTTTGCATGGAAAATATTATTGTCCAAAAAACCCAGCTTTGAAATCCAGCATTACAAAACACATGAGCCACAAAATAATATTTACCCATTCTTGTCAGAACTTTCTTCAGCGGCCCAATTGTGTACAGCAATCCAACTAAGATACCAGAGAGATGCCCAACAAATGAGGTCCTAATAGAAGGTGAAAGACCAAGTGAGAATTTCCTTAGACTTTAAAACACTTGCTTTGTGCACCAGATGAAATCAACAATGTAGAGTTGGCAAAGTCAGATGATACAGTACAACATAAACTGATTTGGAAGCAAAGAGTATACATAATCTAAACGCAGAGGGGGGAAGATGTCCATCTTGGTAACCTGCACTTTTCTTGTGCTGGTCATGCATGACTAGAGCCCAATAGACCCTGAAGCAGTATTAAGGCTTGATCCCCTTACCTATCCAGGTCAAACACCCAAATATAAAATAATGACTATTATGTAAATACAGTTGTCTCTACACAGCCGTATTCTTTAGCTCCTGCATGTTGGGATTGTTTAGTGTGCCACATCCTTTGTGATGGAAAATATATATAATTCTTGTGACCATTGACACCTCTTAGATTCCAGGGTCCCAGTGAGGTCACAAGCGCTACACCCCTTTCTAGAGATGTCCTAGCAGCCATTTTGTCTGTTGGGATCATATCAGTGCAGCTTAAATTTGCATACCTACATACTGATAAATGAAAACTACCATGTATTATATATTTCATAGTTTGGTAAAAAGCAATCTGAATTCTGTTCCTTGGGTAGGAAATCAATAAAAGAATAAAATGAACTAGAACATATGGAAGTGTTTTTTTTAAGTCAACTAAGGTGATCTAAGGTGATCTAATAGTTGGTGTGAAAAAAAGACTCCAGGATTTTATAAATGGAACCTGATGCTTTCCTTGCATATTAAGGGAAAAAATATTAAAACATAAGGTGAGTTATAATAATGCTTACTAAAAAAATAAATAAAAAATAACACATTAAAGTACATATAATGTTTAGGTTGTTCTAAACCAGCACATCAAAGAACTATTCTTCTGCCTTGGGCCAGGATATTAATTAGTAGCATTCTATTTATATTTATTTCAATTATTTATTATATTTTTATATATTAATTATTTTATTTAGGTAATGGACAAAATATTTTCACTCATTACTACAGAATTTGTCTACAAGAAGATTAGATGCATTTCCACCTTAAGCTAAAATTAGTAGTAGAAGACATTATAAACTTATCATTGACCTAATACAGTATTCCTTTTGACATTTGATATCCACCTTGATGAAACGTTGCTGTCCTATAACCTGCACTGATGGTTTAATTAAAAAGGTTCTACACCTCCCTGTGTGTGTGTGCAGATTTTATTCCTCTACTTTGTTGCCATTTATGTGATGTGTGCCCAGCATCTAAGAAACTAGCACCACTTCAACTTACTGTATATTGGTGTGCACTTCCACACATTGTTTAGAATTTTAGTTAGGGTTCAAGCAATTTTTGTTTGTAACTGTACTGGCTACAGGAATGTTTAAACAAGAATTAAAGGGAAACTATAGTCAGATTACATCTTTACATACAGGCAGATTTTTCTTCTTGTGTTTAGCAGTTATATCACACAAATTTTCTGGTGTGGGAGTTTTCAAGTGCTTTGTAATAAATCATCTAGCTTCAGATGAAACATCTACTGGGGAGAAATGGTTATCACTATAATATAGTACTGCAAATGTAAAGATGTAATCTGACTATAGTTCTCCTTTAATGTACTCAAACCATAACTGATATGCTTAAAGTATAGATTGTGCAAGCCTAAATGGCTAAATTATGAAACAGAAAATCAGAACCTCTAGGTTGTAGTGTTGACTACACTCAGCACTGGATTTCACACAAGTTCTGTAAGAAGTCAATGCCCAGGACAACAGATTTCTCTGACTTTGGGTTAATTGTGTTGCTGGCATGTAGGCTAAATAACAAAAGTGACTTTGTAAGAGACTTTAGTTCTTCCTATAAAAAGACAGATAAGCATGTAATTTGACATTTTCCCCTTGAGTTATTAAGCTACAACTACAAACTACTGAACAACAAGGCATTACTACCTGTTTTGCTAATATAAGGCTTGAGAAGATCCTAGTATATGTAAACCCTCTAAAAGCTGGGATGAGAAAGACCAGCATAATGGGTAAAACTTCAGCTTCCACTGCATGACTGGCACACCTTTAATCCATTAAATAAACAAATCTTTTACCTCACCACTGTAAATAATACATATTCATTATGTGCTCATAAATGCCATTTTATAAATGACAGTTGGAATCAGTAAAGAACAAAAAACAAAGCATAAAAAACATCTGAGATGCGCTCGCTGATGTCCTGCACGCGGACATCAGCGAGCGCATTAAAGGGATTCCAGTCTTGGCGAAGCAACTCTTTTGCTCTCGCCGAGACTGGAATCCCTTTAAAGCACTCACTGATGTCCGCGTGCAGGACATCAGCAAGCGCAGATCAGTCAGTCCGCACCTCACTTCGGACTATCGTGAATTCCCCCCTTAGTTACCATACTCAAAAACCAAAAAGAATCCTCCCTTAAGCTGTATGAAACATTTCCTTAATAGAGAACTTACTCCCGCTAAACAATATTCTCACAACCACATTGCACTCTTTACTCATAAATTTCTGAAAACCACTCCCTCTTGACAGTCCTCTTTAGAATGTCCAAATCAAAAACAATTTTGGTAGAACAAGGGTTGATTGGGGTAAAAATATATTCCCCTATTGCTCCTTTCTTTACCCCCTCACTAACCAGCCTCAATATATTAGAAACATCTGGTAAAAACATCTCCAAACCAATTGATCATCTTCCAGGGCCCAAAATAGACCCACCCCAAAACCAATGTAGCAAGTGTACTAATGCCTTCTCCTAAAACAACAGGATAAAAAGATATTTTACTCTGGTAACATAGCAGATCTATTTTTAATACTGGGGCATTTCAGGTAAAACTACATTACTACCTTTCTTGCAGTGTATACTGAACTGAGGAGGGCTCAAATCCATTGTTTAGAGCACTTACTAAAATAATCATGCTACATTTACATTATATCTATTTTTATTACCCTCAATAAAGATTCTTCCTTCAAGGCAGTTTACCAATTACCAATAGAACTTTCACCTACCGTATATACTCGAGTATAAGTCGACCTCATGTATAAGGCGAGGGCAGTTTTTGGGCCAATATTTATGAAATTTGCTATGACCCTTGTATAAGTCGAGTTTGTTTCTTTCCTGCCTGATCTGTCCTCTCTCTGGATGGCAGCGCTGCAGTTAGATCTGACGAAATGCTTGCCAACTAATTCAATTTACTCTATATACAGACACATCCCTTTCCTTTAATCAGGCCAGACAAAGAGAGCTGCAAACCCACAAAATGCTGCCATTTACACAGCCTCAATAAACAGTCCCAGGGTCCTACATGCAGTTGAGCAGATCCATGCAATTAGTTCATATTATAAATTAATAATATATTCACTCATTTATCTAACATTGTTTGTGAGTATTTTTTCCTATTTTACATTTATTTAAAAAATAAAAAAATAAAAACATTTTTACTCTATGGAATTTCTCCTGCTTTTTTATCATGGTGCAATATGTCCTG
>WMED01023102.1:1050-11522 GCA_019650415.1 Pipa parva
CCCCCCCCCCCCCCCCTTTCCCACTTTCAAGTTAGGCAAAACAAGAAGAAAAACTGCCAGACTGCTATTGGTTAATCATTGTGCTGATCTTTAGGCCTCATCAATCAATTTACATTCCTGGAATGCAGGAGATTACAGGGGCTTGGGCTCATGTTTCATGGTTAAACTATAGGAGAAATGCGAATTATTAGTAGTTAGCTACAAGGAGCTGTGCTGCTTAGGCCTCTATAACTTTCTGAACAGAACACTGACAAGATAAAGGGTTATTCACTAAAGTCTGAATTGGTGCATAAAGGTGTGAATTCACCAGCTAAAGACAGTCAAAATAGACTGCTACTGTCGCAGTCGTGTCTTTATAATGAGAATATTGTTGCAGTCGTGACTTTACAATGGAAAATTGTCACAGTTGGAACTTTAAAAAATTGTTGAGGTCGTGACTTTACAATGGGGAAATTGTCACAGTTGCATCTTTTAAAAATTGTTGCGGTCCCAGCTTTACAATGGGGAAATTGTTGCAGTCGCAGATTTGCTATGGGAATCCGCTATTTGAAAATTTGACAGTCGAATTTTCACCTTAGTGAATAACCCCCTACAGAGTGCCTATCCTTCGTATACCCTGATGCACTACTCAATACCAGTCTTGCTTATACCTATCTTTAGTGCGTAGTGAATGTAATGCTTATGCCCACACACAATGCTGATGTAGAGCAAAGCTAAGTTATTTCCTTAAAGAGTGAGCTAAGGAGGCATTGTCTGGGACCTTAAAATCTATGTACAATATTATGGAATATAATATCTAGCTGACAGACAGTCTAGCTTCCTTCAAGCCTAAGCCTTTATTTTTCTTAAATTCTCATAATAAAAACCTAAAATATAAACATATCTGTGTAGAATAACATTTTAAACAGGCTATAAGGGATTTTCTTAGTAAAGGATTGGAAAAAAGGCACAATCCATTCCACATGTTAATAACTATTTCTGTAATGCTTTAAAAGGAATGACCCCCCCCCCCCCCCCCCCCCCTGCCTCCCTCCCCCCAGGATCCCCAAGCTCTGTCATCTAAAGAATGCTCCTGCTGGGCAACTTATATCAATCCCTTTCTTCTGTGATGTCATATAGGAATACAGGAACATACAAATGTGACGTAAGCAATGCAGACACATTAGTACTATAACCGCCCAAGATTACTGTTTTATTGTGTCATTACATGTTTCAAGCAAAGAACTCTTTCTCAAACGACCAAATGGTCCAAATGAAAAAACATGAAGCTTTTTATCTATTGTATATATTACTCTTATATATTGTATACCCTAGAAACCTAAACTTGGCTGTCATGAAGCAATTATGATGTAGCCATAATGGACACACATTTTTCCAGCTGTTAAATGAAGTCATCATTTTGTTTCACTTAAGTTTATTGAGTTTAAAAAGATTATGTAAAACAGAACTGAGAAATGAAACTAGACTAGATCATGGAAAGAAAAGAAATAATGTAACGCATTATACAGGCACATCGAGTGAAATTGGTTTCAATTAGTGCTCATACAACTGAAGGATGTGTGGACAGTTTGCAAGACTTTATGGCACTGACGACAGGTAAGAAAAGATCTTAATTATGCATTGGATCAATATTTTTTCCCACTTAAAGGTAAAGTAAGGTAGTCATTAGTGACTGTGATCTTCTCAGGACTTAATATACAGTAGATATGAGCCTTTCCCCTACTCTCCCCTTTGTCATCCCAAGAGTTGCCTTCAAAAGGAAGCAAGTTTCTAGTGAATTATGTCACTGCTATTGCTGCTAATAGGCCAATGTTAAGGAGATTTTGGGCCTCATTGTCAAAAGGGTGAATTCACCTCACTACAATTCAAAGCCACATTGCCTAAAAGTGAAGTAAATTCACTGTCATTCAGCAGTGATGTCAGTTTCATCATATCCCACTAACTGTATTCTGTGAATATTCTATTTCTATGTCACCTTGTTCCTAGGTCATATTGTCACTTAGTCACAGTTGCCATTGTCATTTTGAATGAATAGTCACTTTTCGCAACACTGGAGCCCAGCCATCAACCCCCAATTCACAAGTCTTAAGTGGCAAAGTTACACAGGTGAATTCGAAGCAGTTCCCCTAGTTGCATTTGCACTCTTGACAAACTCTGCAGTTTAGTCAATAGTACCTGTGAACGCGAATGGAAAGAGATGGGAAGAGCTCCATAAGTTTGAGCCTATCGTAGATGACTGAATTGGTTGCCTATTCGCTAATTCCCAGAGGTTATTCAATAAGTGAATATGGGGAAGTGGTGAGTAGATATGAATTCAAACATCTACGCGACTTTTGACAATGAAGCTCTTAGTCTTTTCTTAAAATGTTAGAAGGATAAGAAGGCATTGTTATATGATATAGCTTTGTTTTATTTTGCCTGAGGTGTTATGCCTGGGATTTGTAAAATTGTAGTAGCAAGGGGTTTAACCATAACAGTGTGAGTTAGTAGTGGTGGGATTTTAAGTGGTGGTATCAAGCACAAGTACCTAAAAATCCTTACATTTACACAATAATAATTAAACTAGAAAATCAACATAATGAAGAGCATTTGTATTTGAGTAAAATTCAGAAGCATAGTACATGCACATGTAGCTGGTTTATGGTACCAACATTGCATTAAGTAATTAGTTCAATGCATTAAATTCTTTGTTAGGATCACTGCAAGTAAAGTGATCAGTGGTGCCCTGGTTATATATACACTGACCTCTCAACCCATCTTCTGCTGTCATTTTCTACTGCACAGACCCAACTGTATAGTAGCTAATCCTAAACATGAAAAACAAACAAACCATTAGCTAAGGTTTAAATAGGAGACAAACATTCTTACTGAAAAATAATCAAACAGCATTAATTGCCTCCAAGATTGGTATAAGGTTTTCCCAAGTTACAGATTTTAACTGAGATATCGGAGTGAATTTTAAACAAGATAAATGTTTGGCCCTTTTATTATTTTAAACATCTATAATTTTTATTAACTACTAGCTGTACCCTGCCACGTCTTGCTGTGGCTCAGTCTAGTTAAATGGAAAAGAAAGTAAAGAAAAAGCGCACGTTTCTAATATGTTTCATTTCACAATGCTTGTGGGTATATAATATTTATTTTGTTCCATTGTCTGTGCAGATATAGAGATTGTCTGGTTTACTGACTCTAGAACACGCAACATATAATTGTCCATGTGAGAAGCAATCTGTGTCTAGATGTAAACTGCACAATACTAAAGATAACTAAAAAACAAAGAAAAAAACAAAATAAAAAAATACTAACAAAATATTTTAATTCAAACGCAGATCAATTGACACTGCTCAATCAGAAACATTGATAAGGGATGGTAAAATATTTAGTATAGCATGTGTTGCTTTTACATCCAACAGATGGCACTGTTTTAAAAAAAAAATGTTTTTACCTGTCACAGTTGAGACATTTATATAATATAGGTATATAAAAACATGCGCATATTCGAATGCAATGTTGTGTCAAACTTTCAAAGCAATCAGTGAAAAACTTTCAGAGATTTAAGATTTTGAACATTTACATTTTTATTTATATAGATTAACTGTTCAGTTTGTTTTTCCTCAAACATCCAAATATGTATTGTACTTGGATAGTACTATAGTACACACAATGAAAACATCAGTTTGTTTTATTAATTCATCTTTTAGAGAGGTACGTTACTAGAGACTCTCCTCCTTCCAAAGTTTCCCAGTGCTTTGTGTTAATGTTTTTGATTCCAAAAACATATAAAATATACAGTGTATTAGTTTCAATTTAAAGGTCACCATTATGGGGAGGATGTAAGTGTCTTTAAAATAATCCTTTTTTCAGAGATTCCTTATCATCTTACTATGGAAGCTTTCTTACTGGAACTGGCTAATACTTTAATCATAGAAATAGTAAGCTCGCTTCTGAATAGCTCCTATTGGACTTTTCCTCGCTTGGAATTATTATAGGACAGGACACAAAGCTAAGTTAACCCAATAGAACTGAGTAAACAGGAGCTTCAGTACTAGGTAAAAACTATTTCTGCAAAAGTTGTGTTATATCATACAAATATATGTATAACAATTATATTGCCAGTGGTGCTGTGGTAAATCAGTTACAACAATTTGACACTCCTCCAACTTTGCATACTCATTAATGCTTGTTATTTTGTGCAAGGTTGTACATTGTCTTGTAGAGATTGATATTATGCCATTTGTGTATTTATGCACAACTTCTCTTCTTTTTGCTGTGAATGTGACAACAGTTTGGGTATTCATAATGTAGATAAATAAATCCTGTTCCACTAAACTTACTTTTAAGTCTGTATTGTCTAGTAAAGGTGTGAATTCGCCAGCTAAAGACAGTCGCAATAGACTGCCACTGTTGCACTCGTAGGTTTATAAAAAGAATATTGTCGCAGTTGCGACTTTACTATGGAAATATTGTCACAGTTGCGACTTTAAAATTGTCTTGGTCAGGAGAATGGGAGAATTGTCCCAATTGTCGCAGTCATGGATTTGCTATGGGAATCCGCTATTTGACAATTCGACAGTCGAATTCTCACTTTAGTGAATAACCCCTTTAAGATCTTCTGGTCACTGCTAAATAGAATACATCTGCCTATGCATTAAACCACATAATGTTGAAGGAAAATTCATAAACTCCTTTACCCAATGAGTTCTGCTGAATGTCAATTATCCAAATGAAGGTGGTGAATTGTGGGCTTATGGCAGGATACCTGTTACTATTCTGGCAACATTTCTCTTAAAAGGCTTAGAAAATATGGCAACCATGTGCCAGCATGAGCTAGAACTTGTCTGCCATTGAAATGACTTTTTTATGATATTCATGCTGAATGCCAGTATGTTATCATTCCTGTAAAAAAAGTTACTACTGTATTTGCCTGACTATACACATACTTTTCTAAGTGCTCATTTATGACAATTTGCTCCATCACTGCAACAACATGCTGTTCAGTGAATATGCACAGTTGACTTTGCTACACTACAGGCCAATTGATGCTTAATATGGTGAATACACTTCCTACTTTTATCAATGTGCCCCAATTTGTCTTCCAGATTGATCTTTTCAGAACACATTATCAGTTCTGTTCAGTGGTGTCTGGCATCAGCAAAAAACCATTAGTGGTAAACTGGATCTTTATTGCACATACTCTGGTTTGTTGATGAGGAACCCTTTGATCTGAAAATATGGCTAGTATAGACAAACTACCAATCGCCCACAACTCTGTCCACTGGCCAGCTTTAGATAAATGAAAAGGCAAGCCATTTTTCACTTAGCCAACAAACGTGGATTATTCTGTCACCTTGAGCATGCATTTGACATTATGGGGGTAATTCAGGAACGATCGAAGTACCCTTGCGAAGCTTCTCATCACTTCGCCGAGATGGGTGCATGCTCACTGGTCTCCTGCACTCAGAGATCAGCGAACGCTTTAAAGGTACTTCGGCTCACCTCGTAACCACTCAAGTCGCCTCGACGAGTTGTGTATTTTTTAGTATGGTGACCTCACTATCCTTTCTAAAGAAAAACTACTCCATTTATAGGGGTTCTATATTCATGCAGATGTATGTATATATGTATAATTGTATTTATAAAGTGCCACATATTTACACAGACCCTACTTTTGTCAGACTTTCATATCACTTTTCTCACTCCTTCAAACAAATTTTCCTAGTTACACTCTGCGAGATATCTAATCTGTACTTCCCTGTGCTGTGCAGTTGTGGGCAATTTACCCACCACAATATAATGTAGATTATACCATAAATTATAGATGGGTGCGTAAGTCAAGAAAAAACTCAATATCAAATAGTGAAGAAAGTACCTATACCAGCACTCCCAAATAAATATATGTAATACACAAGTAAAAAAATGCAAAATTCCTAAATGGCTTCATATGGCTTGTTACAGCATACTATAAAACAAGGAACAACCTAATATATTCTGCTTAGAAATAACAATGCAATGGAATATCTAAATTATATATAATTTGAGTCAATGCTTTTAGGATATGGCTCAGAACCTCCCCCTGCTCCCTATACAGCTGGGTGTAAGCGGACCTTACTTATCTTCTTTAAAATTTGTTCAAAAATGCAGTTTTCAGTAATCTTCTCTTTGTTTCCATTTATGTACTTTGGATTTAGAACATGACAATTCTATAATCAAAATACAATATATAGAGATTCCTGAACACATACAAATTCTAAATTCTAAAAAACTTAATCCAAAAAGCAGACAGATTTGCTGATGAAGTGAAAGGGGAACTATAGCAAATTGATTGATTGGTTTGTTTAGTTTTACAATTACCAACCATAATTTTAAGGCTGCTCAGGGGGCTACCAGCCAAAGAATGAGAGAATGCCTGCTTGAACGGTAACAATGAACTTCTCAAAATAAGAAAACATTCATTGTTTTAAAAGCCAGCAAACAACATTAATTTGAAAACCCCAAAAAATTGCTTGACCCCCACGGAGTAGGTTGAAACATTTTTAACATTCTTTAAACTTTACACTCTTGCTGAAAGATTTCCTAGGAAGCAGAATATTAATAATTCAGAAGATGAAAATAGTGGGAGAACTAAACTGAACAAACAAGAATATATCAATAAAATGTTTGCTAAATGTTAAATATTGAAAATTAAGACTTTTTGCCCGGGTTCTCCAATTAAAGCATTGGCTCATACTGCAGACATTTTCTTAAAAAGGTTTCTCCAGACACGTGGATATATAAAGTATAACATTCACTTTTTATTACGTTGGGTGTGATATATTCAATTAAAACTACAGGATAAACAATAAGCATCAGCATGGTTAATGTTTTTTTTACAGCGTGTTATTTAATAAATTACATCTAATTTCTACATTGAGACGGATGGTATTCATTAAAAAATCAGCAAAAAACCCACAGGACATAGTATTCAATAGATAAATGCATTTCTATATATGTTTTCAACATCCAGTCATTTAAATGCATGACACTATTCATTTCTCCTAAATTCTGCTGAATAAAATGAAGAGGAGAGGTTATAAAATAATGACTAGAAAAACTAAAGATGTATTGTAATGTACAGTATGTCTAATATGGTTCAAAAATGTAACAGATGGTGTGCAAGAGCCTAACAGCCCAGTAACTAAGTGGGCAAATAAGGTTTATACTGTACATAGCAATTAAACGTAGGTAGTAAAAATTAGTGATTCACAAACATCTGCTTCATTAACAAAGAAGGCTTCTGTTCAGTTTGTGCACATATTTACAGCAACTCCAACAGATGAGATGGATACTATAACAATACAGCCATGATGTGATTATATCTCTATAAATCTCGATTCAGAAAATCCATGTCATTTTTTTTTTCTTCTCAAAATGTCAAATCAAAATAATGACAGTTACATGACATGATAGTCTATTGGATAAATGTAAATCAGAGCACTGTTTATATAAGTTGTTTAGCAACCAGTTAGAACATTTTAAGGAAAAAGAATGTACTCTGTGTATTACATTAGAGATTAACCCATAATCCTTCTTGGAAACGACAGATGGTAGGTGTCCTTTGAGGAAAAGATTTTGATCTAGGCACACCAAAAGTTACAATAATACTCATCTTTAAGATCTTTTTTATGTGTTTGCTGTTATGTGCTTTAAAAGTCTTATTTCAGTAAACACCTTAAAAACAAACAAAAATAAAACAGTAAATTGAGTAACGGAGGAAATAAATAAATCTATGCAAAGAATGTAAAATAATTCAATGACTACAGAAAAATGTGCTTGATAATACTACTTTGGCGCCTTGTACAGTCACTTAGGCTGGGGTCACTAGCTGATTTTCTGATGAGCGTTTTTAATTAGGCTTATCATTATCTATCTTGCAAAACACAATAGCCTGTGTGGATTATCCCACAGTAAATAATGGAGATTGTTTTTCCAGTTCACCTGAAAAATCAGCCAGTGTTACCCCAGCCGTAGGCCTCTTTCATACCTCTGGGAGTCTCCAGAGAGACAGTCATATACCTTGAAAAAATGCTGTTGGATCATGGGACTGATGCAATCTCAATTAAACTGCACCTGTCACCTCAAAACTAATACTAATCTAGGTTTTACTAATGGAATATACGTTTTTGTATATACATATGTATTTAAAAAAATGTACCTTTAAACAGCATTTTTCAAAGTCATCTTCTCTGTCGAATAATGATTGACATTATAGCTCCTCCAGACAGATCCCTTATATCACTATCTAGAAGGGATCTGATTGGAGGAGCTGTAATGTCAATCATCATTACCTGAACCAGGAAAGAAAAGGCAGACTGACAGGGAAGATGACAGAGAGAAATGCTGTTTATAGGGACATTTTAATGCATATATTTTTATAAAACATTTATTTCATTAGTACAACCTAAATTAATATTAGGATTTTGAGGTGACAGGTGCACTTTAAGTTAGCAGGGCACAATTTCATAGTGATGTCAAATTCACATTAAACACTAAAACATCCAACTGTCATCCAAAACAATAATGATAAATAGGGATTCCAGTCTAAGGGGGGAATTCACTATGTTCCGAAGTGAGGGGTGTAGTGTTCGCCTCACTTCAGAAAGACTGAAATGCGCATGCTGATGTCCTGCACGCGGACATCAGCATGCGCATTTCAGTCTTTCCAAAGTGAGGCGAACACTACACCCCTCACTTCAGAACATAGTGAATTCCCCCCTAAATGCACAAAGTGCAGTATGCTACAGATGTGCCAAGCAGTCCAAGTCTGATCATGTAATGTGAATGCATGAGCGAGATTAATATAGAGATTTACATAGGGCAAAGATGCTCTTGCATTGGTGTATTTTAGGATGGCTAACTTGAACAAATCTTTGTAGTATGTAAACAGGTGAGTGGATAGATCGTGGATGGGGTATATGTGCCGCTAAGGTTTATTATGGCAGTGGCATAAATCCCAGTTAAATCTTGCTTGGCAGTATTAGATTGCCTAGGCTGTTTTTTAAATGAATTTTTTAGGACCGGGATTTAGGAGTGGCTAAAGAGCTTGGGAGGGAAGGTCACATCCCCAGGTTTTCCCTCTGTGTAAAAACATGCTCAGCTGATCATTATTAGGAGGAAAAGGAAGTAGAGGTCTGAAGGGGAAGGAAGTTGCTGACAAGTAGGAAAAAGGTCTGGTGAACCAAAGAGCTGCAGTGTGGGTAAGATCCCTCTTGTTATACTTGTAACTGAACTAGTTTGGATTCATTAAGCCTGTTTATTGTGATATGCAGTATTTTGATGAAGAGAGCACATTTATTGTTTACACTCTATAAGTAATACACTCTGAAGAAAAGCCTGTTTAAGTTTAGCTGTGGAAAAGCTGTGTTATTCCTTTTTGTTGTTTACACCAGAGGAGATTAATAAACTGGACTGCTATTTTTTTACTATTGACCAAGTGTGCCTGTTTCATTCATAGCCCACAGATCCTGGTCTACAAGTACAAACGTATTAAAGAGATATTATAGTGATTTCACACAGGTGGATACGTTCTAATAAAGTTCCCTCCAAGGGCAAAAAGCAAAACTGACACACCCATTTCAATTTCAGTGAAGGCATCCACACGTATAAAGATAACTTCATAATGAGAAAAGTCATTATTATGTAGATATTGTGCACAACAGAAGTATGTGCTAAGTTATAATCCCTGTTACCCTATTACACTTTATTAAACCTATTTATATAGCACAAAACGTCCAGCAAACAGTTGGGTAATAGTGAATTAATGTACTTGTTGATTTCGCTGTCCAGGTATTAATACAAGGTTGAGTTACTGTTACCTACTAAGCTGTACAAGGGTTACACTACAGATAAAATCTACAGTAAGGCAGGAAAAATCTGTCCTGCTTGATTTCTGTATAGGTGTATTTTTCTGCCTCAGGGCAGGGTTCTAATCTTAAACAATGTGCTCTAAGGCTCACCAGACTGTACTAATGAAAACAATGGGTATTTTATAGCTCCATTGGGGAGTCCGGATTCACTGTTATTCACTGTTTCTGTTATTGTAAGCAGGATTTCCACACATCCACCAAGTGAAACTGCACAGATGGCAAACACTGTACTGTCCTCCTTATGAGGGCATAATTCTGACAGAGAGAGAAATTCCTCCCAGAACAATTCACTGGAACTTGGTACAAATTCAGCTTCAATTGCATAGGGTAGAGTAAAACTGGGGAACAGAAAGAGTAATAGAGCTTTACTTTAATGACACTATTAACAGCATGATAAACTTGCAGTGCAAGTATATACCGTGTTTCCCCGAAAATAAGACACTGTCTTATATTTATTTTTGATCCAAAAGTTGTGCTATGTCTTATTTTCGGGGGGTGTCACTGTCTTACACTATACTGCTGTACGGGTCCTGCAATTTTAGCTTCCGGCCACCAGAGGGAACTACAGTC
>WMED01023103.1:0-11522 GCA_019650415.1 Pipa parva
GTGACAATAAATAAATCTAATCTAATCTAATCTAATCTAATCTAATCTAATCTAATCTAAATGCAGCCAAAAGGAAAAAACAGAGATAACGTGGCGAAATGGATCGAATTGCTGCGAGTAGGACAATTTAACTTTAGTAAATATCCCACAATTTGACTAGTAAATTCAGAAGAAACAGCTTATATATAACTAAATTGCTGTTTTTGCCAATTTACTAAGCTGTTCAAATACAATTTTATCTACCTTCCTCAGGGTGGCGTAAACCCATTATTGTCCATGGAGTTGGTCCAGTCACTTAGCCACAGTTCAAAACGCTTCCCCATCCAAAAAAAGATATAGATAACAATATTAATATGTAATGGAAAGGGACCTCATCGAAAAACACTGCAAAATGTTTCGATTTTGATCTAAATACAGTTAGGGTGAAGGCAATACAGAAAATACTGCAAAATCAAAAACTTGAAACAAAAAACAACAAAAAAAAACAAAGTAAAGATAACTAGGAAAAAAATGACCTAAATAAATCAATGCTCTTTATAAATAACACACCTAAATATAAAATATCTTAGCATGAGAATGTCATAACAATTCACAGCAGTTTATGAATATTTGTAACTGTAGTAAAGAAATCTGGGGTCAACTCAATGGATGTAAAACATCCAACATTAATTTCAATGTCCTACACCAAACTATTTTTAAGGATGGGTTCATTCCGCTTTCCCAGCTCCTCTTATCTCATCACATTGTTGGCGTCACGTCACTACGCTCACTAAAAACATGATATGACGCATCCCGACAGTGTTCTGGCACGCCAGTGTGATCGTATCAAGTAAGTATAATAGGGATTTGCGACGAGTGTTTTTTTTTTTCTTTTAAAGCACAGTGTTGCCTGGGCGAGTGTGAACCCCACCTAAATGTTCTAGTTAATCTCTTGTTTGTTTAATAAAAGCAATGAATCTAGACAAGATCCAGCGCTGAAAATAAGGTAAAATAGGGAAGTTTTTTTTTTCTTTCAGCTAAATGTTTGTTTAATCAAGCCAACTGTTGCTAGGATACAAATGGAAATTTTACTTGTACTTCTGTTTTGTGATAGTTTGGCTAATCTTATCATGAATATCTATCTAAGTGAAAAAGCAATGAGCATTACTCACGTCTTAAAGCAGCATAATTAAAAGTGTGCACTTTTTCTCCATTGTTACACATTTCCCCTTTGTTTAATGTATAGAAGGAAGAATAGACCAATTAAAACACATACAATTTAACTACATTCTTATGCATTTTAACTAAATGTACTCATAATAGAATTTAAAAGAAATTGTAACTGGATTTTAAAGTTAAAACAATGACCAAGATTAACATTGAAGGGGTAAGTAAACCCTGTCTATAAAGAAAGCTCTGTTTACCTATTGCCAAGCAATATAGCAATTAAGAAACCCCTGACTCACCTCTTAACTCCACAGGGCTCAATATTCCCCTACAACTGCATTGTCTCTGTAAATAGGTTCCATGTATGACCAGTGTAGGGTTAAAGCCACGCCCCCTCCTCTCCCTGGCTTCTCCCTCCACAGCCAACCAAACAGGCAGTCAGACAGTTCTTATCTGTGCATGTTCAGGATTATAAACAGGCTTTTTAGCTTAGGAGAGTGGGAATGGCTCTCTGTGATGTCACTCAGGGGGCGGGGCTTATTGGCACTATACAGGAAGAGCCTGTACACAGAATGGGAGGGGGAGCAGGGCTGTTTAAACAAGAGACAAAAACTACTGATCTCAAAATTATTTTTACATGTTAATGTTTAAGTTGGCTTTCTATATGTATACATGTCAGATATAAATAATATTTTTATCCAAACTTTTCATACCCTTTAATAAACACTGATGAACACTGAAAAAGTACCTTAGGCTGGGCTCACACTAGCTGATTTTAAACAGGGTTTTTTAAATTAATCTCATTATTGTCTACGGTACAAAACACAATAGCCTGTGTGGATTATCCCATAGGAAACAATGGGTACTGTTTTTCAAACTCAGCTGAAAGTCAACTAGTGTAAACCCAGCCTTCATGACATCTGATTTTTTAGTTACAACAGGTACATTGCATTCATGTGTTTGGTGCACATTTTTTAAACAGAGAATGAAAATGAACATAGCCTCTGTCACATCTTGTGCTGTAAAAGTGATAGATTAAGATCCTTTTTGCTTATAGCCAACATAATTAAAATGGCCTCCAGCATATTTTACTACAGCCGTGGCAAAGATAAGGCACCAATACAAAAACAGTGATCAGCTGCTTGATAAATATTCCCATTTATTCATATGCAATGTCCTGTTTAGCTAAGGACACTCTCCCCCTTTGAAGCACAAAAATGGTTTACGCCATATTAGTCCAGTTGAGTAGTAAGAAAGATGAGTACTGTTGTATTATATGATACTTTATTTGGACTAACAGTTCATTGTATAAGACAAGCTTTCGAGAGATATTCTCCCTTCTTCAGGTCAAAACAATACTAAAGGATTCACAGTTTGTAATGGATAAACATTATGTGGGGCAATAAAAAACAGAATAAACAGCTAGAAGGGTGGGTTATGAAAGTTGTAAATCATAAATAACAGTTGATAGAAGAAAGAGGGGTAGACAGAGAGTCTAGTGGGAAGGTGGTACTGGGGGGATGATGGGGGAGAAAGGAAAACTAATAGAATGGTACAACTTTTTGCTTACTGATAAGTGTAACTTTTGCTTTCTTTCCTCCCCCATCCTCCCTCCACAGCACCACCTTCCCACTAGATTGTCCGTCTACCCCTCTGTCCTCTACAAACTGTTATTTATGACTTTACTTTACCCATCTTTCTTATTTTCTCCCTTTGAGGCGAAGTTCACATGAGCGTATTGTGCTCAGCGTGTAATACGCTAGTGTATAAAACCAAGCGTATTTTTCTTTTGAACTTACCAGCGACAGTGTGAATGCTCCCTCGGTATTCACATCACTTACTGTGTGTTTGCATTTTGTGCACAGTGTATAATACGCCAGCCAAAATGCCACACACAACGTTCCGGACCCAGCGTATGTGCATCATACACTAATGTGTCTGGAACTAGGTAAGTACCATCGGCTTGCATTGAGCCGTATTTTTTTTTTCACACTAGCGTATTATGCGCTGAGCATAATACGCTCGTTTGAATCTAGCCTGAGGAATACAACGACAGCTGTTGTATTTTTTAGACACAACCAAAAGCAAGGTGATTAAATCTTCACCTACTGTCCCAAAAATGTTGATTACATAGCAAAGCTCCAGACAGAATATGATTTCTCTAGATTAATATCAATAATAATTAAAGCACACAATGTACGCTCAATTAATAATGGATGAAAATTGGTAAGATACAGAATTTTTGCTTTTGACAATTTTGCCCTTAAAACTTAAAACAAGAAATTATAATTATCACGTGGGTTTTTCATGAGGACTTTTCAAAAAGTTACTTTTTAAACTACAGCAAATTGTTTGAACGTTTCTCCCTGTTAATTTCTTGGCAGACAAGTTTTAAACCCTGCGCTGTTCAATTTAAATCTTAGATGAATCTGTCTGATTACTGTATTCGTGTGTGTATCAATCCTAACATTTCAATGAATTTTAGTTTGTTTAAAGAATAACAAAAGAAAATCAATTATTTTTGATTAATCGAAGATTCTTTTGCATTAAAATGTTGCATTTTTCCATGATGCACGAGAGAATAGTTTCTTGCAGATAAGAATTTATTGAGGAACTGGTTTGTCACATAGTGATATTTATAAAAATATCAATATCAATATACCTTTAATTAGGACAAAAATATTGAGATCGCTGATATCAACACTTATTAAGCCCCTTCTGACCTTTTTTATCGCTGAAAAGTGTTTGCCTGGTTGATGGGAGGGAAAAACCATTATTCCCTATTAAGATAGTTTTGAATTTTTTTGTCTAAGTCCCCATCGCAGCGATATCAATGGAAAAGGAGCTCCATTGAAAGAAATGTAAAGTGCAGCGGTATGAACGCATCAGTATTTGATATAAATTAATTTTTATTCAGCATCACATAAATTGAGGGAAATTGAAAATGTGGCGAAAAGGAAGAATCAGCAATAATGTGGCGAAAAGCAGCAAAATGGTTTGGAGGTGGATAGGTTGAAATGACCCTTATAAATTTCTCCCTTAGGCTGGGTTCACACGAGCTTAGGATGCATAGCGCATCATACGCTCGTGTGGAAAAATAAATACAGCTCAGTGCAAGCAGATTTTACTTACCTAGTGCTGGACACACCAGCGTATGTGCCTCATATGCTGGTGAGTCTGGAATTTTATACTCTGCGCCAAAATATGACCACACAGGAAGTGATGTGAACACCGAGGGAGTGTTCACACTGTCGCTGGTAAGTCTCTTCACACTAGCGTATGATGCGCATTATACGCTCATGTGAACCTAGCCTTAAACTCTCATTTCCCACCCTCTGGGCGTGTCACTACTGATTCTAAATAGTAAATCTATCCCATGTATGATAGAAATTTCTGGATCTGTTGCAAAAAATAAATATTTCCAGGAAATTTCTTGAACTATTTCTGGCTAATGTGGCTGGGACAATAAATACAATGATATTTCATTTTGTTAAAACAGATTGATGCAAAATTATAATGAGAGAGACTGTGTTTCGCTGTATGCATTAAGCAGTTATAATGATTCAAGGGTGAAATTGATTTTTTTGACATTTTTGTTTTCTTTCTTTGCCCATGAAACAAATTTTAAAAAGAAAAAAGACTGAATAAATGGAAAAAAAGATAATTCTAAGACTATTTCCATTGTTTCAGTTTGTGTTTTTGAGTATTCAAAAGTTGATGGCGAGAGGTGCTAACAAAAAACACGCAACGTCGAAAGCCGAGGCAACAAAAAATGGATCAATAGGAGAGATGGAATAAAAGTGGCAAAGTAGAGAAAAATGAATTTTTTCCTACTTTTTGTTCCTGTATAAAGATGTTCCTTTTTTCTTGAAGGACTGATACACTAAAGAGAACTATATATATATATAATATACACGCTCTTGTTTTGTTCTGGTTTTTATAGGTCTAATTGATGAAGTTGTTATAGTATATAAAGACATATTAAATTTATGGTACAATATGAAAGGGGATTTATCAGGAATCGTGCTGAAATCCACCACCACCAGGCAGGCACACGGAAACTTTAGGTGCTTATTCAAGAAAATCTAAACAGTGGCGTCAGGGTTCCAACTCATATTCATTTGCCACTACCCTATTTTCAGGTATTGGGCAAACTCTGGGATGTTATAAATTTGCAACCAGTTCGGATGCTTATGACGTTTTCTAACTTACAGAGCACTTAGCATCATTTTATACGGGTACTTTGCCTATGCATTTAGCATCGGAGTCTGTGGAAGTAGCGTATTGTGTGGAATTTACCAGATCAGAGCGGTGAAATAGGGGCTAATGGCAGGGCTCCTACTGACTGACTATGTTGCGCTATACAAGAAATTGGCTGACGCTATTTACTTCTTCACTATGGAAACCTGCCACTTAGACAATAAGGAGTAGCACATTTGTGACCAGAGTGTAGCGACATGAAATGACATAAATACACTTCAACGACTTTCATCATTCTCACTTTCATGAATAAGCCCCACTTGTCTTAATTCTGTTTGTAATAGTGGTCTGATGAGCATAAAATATACAAAAATGAAATTAATAGTCGTTCCATGGACCCCGGGAAAGTGAACCACTGTCAAATTAATACATATTATTTTGAGAATTAACGATTTAGCATACAAACCTAGAACGGTCTGGTATTTCTACATTTATTTGATTTATTTATTTTTACGCCTTTTATTTCTTCCTTTATATGACGTCAGCATACTAAACTGACAGTCTAAAAACTGAATCCCAATTTCCTGCTGGCTTCAGAAAAATACATTAATCCACTGGATATTTCTCAGGACAATATTATCTCTTATGTGCAGGCTATATTTCTTGCATTCAGCTGAAAAGGAATAAAAATCCCTGGAAATTTGTTTGAAAAGTATCACGCTGAGAAGTGATAGGTAAACTGTCTGATATTCCAATCAAGACTTACTTTGAAAACGTTTTTCATCACTGATGTAATAATTTATTTTACTGCAAGTGAAGAGACACTTTCGTTCCTCGACTTTCCTCATCAATTGGAGGCTTCATATATGGATGAAGTCTTTTTTTGAGATTGACAAAATATAAATTAGTCCCTAAATTAAAGGAAAATAATGAAGTCATTTTTCTAATAGTTAAGACATAGGTTATGTTTAATATGTTTTTGATGAGGCATTTTAAAAAATAAATGATAAGTTTGAAATGAAATCATTGGGGGGTTTTATAAAGGTCAACAAATGCTGTTTTTTTTTTCAATTTGTAATTTTGCAATGATGTAATTTCCTGTGATCAGCAGGAAGTTGAATTCTGATTGCCATATTTGGAGTCGGGAAGGAATTTTTTTCCCTAATATGAGGATAATTGGCTCTTGCCTCATGGGTTTTTTACCTTCCTCTGGATCAACATTGCAGGAAAATAGGCTGAACTGGATGGACTTGTGTCTTTTTTCAGCCTTATAAACTATGTTACTATGTTACTATTACTGGGGAGAGGAATTCTGCAGTACTCAGCTCTATAGCAGACAGAGCCAGGTCATGGAAGAGATAGGTAGGGACAAGGAAAAGGAGGGGGGTGAGCAACAAGATAGTTCCCCCATCCTTCAGAGGATAGGGAGTAGGAAGGGGGGGGGGCAGCACAGTGTGGGAGGGGGTTGTGGGGGAAGCACAGTATGGGGAATGGGGGTGTTGTGGGGAAAGTAGCTCAGGGGGAAGAAAAGCAGCATGAAGGGGGACAGGAAAAAACTTTACAATAGAGTGGGATTATGCAGGTGTGTGTGGGGGCAGTGTCAGTCATTAAGAACTGGGGAGGGGGTCACAATTTCCTTACTCTGCCTTGGGCACAAAAAAACATTGGCCCGGCCCTGGATGCAACTTATTTTAAGACTATAACAACACTTAACTTTTCTAAAGTAACCAGAAATGTATTTCATTGGGACTTCAGAGAAAAAATACTGCTGATTCAGTACAGTAATTCAATAACTCATCCGTCTTTTTAGCACAATTTCAGAGTATAAGAGAAAACAGGTGACGGATCAAAACATATATTTCCCAGAGGGCAATGCAACTTTAAAATGCAGAGTAGACTGAATGCTGCAGAATCAGGTAGGGTCAGATGGCACAGAAACTCATTTTTCTTGGAAAGTTTTTACTCTGTTCCACTAAATCAAAAATACTAATAGTGTAATGGCAATGTCCTGATAAATATCTATCTAGCAATAAATCATTTAATGTCATAGCAATATAGCAGCGTGTAATATATTGCTATATTTTATTGGAGAGTGTCTACAGACACAATAACCTACAGCAAGGAATATCCTAATCCAATAGGTTATAATAGCATTCATTTATTTTTTTCAGTATGTTCCATCTAATTGTTTACCACATTTTTTGTCTGTTTACTGAAAATCAGAAAAAATATTTATATAAAAAAAGGATAAAAAGGGGAATGATGTTTCCGTGGGTTTGATGCATTCTGATATAATAAACCCAGCAGTGTAGCGATAAAACAGTGTAGTCAGGTCTCAAGGCTTAGTAGCTTGATCGCAGTTGAGTGCTGTGCTCACCTGTATAAATATGACCCTTTGTACTAGAAATCCTCTCACGCATAGACAGCACAGTTATGTATATATATTAGTTTGCTTTGAAATTTGTGTTGTATATTTATTTCATATAGATGGAGTGCTAATGTGACTTCATAATTGCTCAAAGCCAAATTTACTTTGTTTATCCAATCCATTGGTATGATGTCATTACATAATTACCCTAAAATTATTGTACGCACTTCAGTGTTTTCATAGTTCATTATACCTTAAAATTAATTCGATTTTGTTTTGAATAATTGTTTTTATCCTAGAGTACAGTTATGTCTTCCTTTAATACTGGCAATCACATGACTACAATACCACTAATCAACTTATTGTATCTAATAACCTATGTTGTATTTGGCAAATAATAATGATGGATTGATTGCAGCAATAAAGACCTTGAAGATAATAGTCTGCTTTTTTTAATGAAGAAAAACAAATTGAAACAAATTACATTGTTCATAAAAATGGACGACCATATACCGCTATGGATTACTAATACACAAATATTAATCTTCATCAGTAGCACATTGCATCTCAAACATCAATAACTTTATTAGTAGAAATCATTTGCTTTTTATTGAATTGGTTTGAGAACGGCTTAAACTGGATAAAACGGTAACAGAAACAGCTCCCTACATTATAGTTGTGCCGATAATAAAATTAGTTTCTTCAGTGCTTAAGTATTCATTGAATTTTATGATGACCGTATTAATAAGAATTAAAATCAGCACTGGAGCTTTACAGATACTGTTTCTCATATACAGATGCAGCAGAGCTGATTTTATCAGGGGATTTTGTTATTTGACAAAACACATTGCAATGAGTTATCAGTAGTTCATCCACTGGACTACAGGAAGTTTACTGTGTAATCCTCAGTTATCTTAATGAATTGGGACACTGGGGAATTTACTCAGGGAAAAATGCATCAAGTATTTTTTAATCCTTAGCACAATTCAACTATTTTGTCTACTTCAAAAAAGTTTTCTCGATTTGCCTAATCTTTCTTATTTATTTTTTTACATTTTTGCTGCCTTTTTTTTATTTTAACTCATCTTTTCAGCAAGTAAATTAACCGCATCAAAATCTATTATATCTATGGAACAACTGTGAGGTGTGAATTGTATTAGTGATTTGAAAAGCATCAAATACCCTTTAAAAATATCAAAATTGCATAAAAAAAAGAACAGTACATATCATTTCTGTTTTCAGAGAGACTTTGTTCGCTATTTCTGTAAGTGGAGGAAAAAAATTGGGAGCTAAAGAAAGCGAAAAAATGGGAAAACAGCACTTGGCAAAACTGTGCTTCTTTAGAATGAAAAATTCTCATGTACATGTAGAAAGCAATGCTTTGTGTGAGCAATAAAATTGGTCTTTTGTTATGAAACTATACTGCAAAGATCAAGCTTGTATGCAGTACAAAAGCCCCCTGAAAATGATGGGGTTTAGAATGTGAAGAATATTAATATATAATAGACAGAAGTAGTCGAATTTGCATTGAACTTTTTTGAAATTTATAATTGGCTAGTTCTGACATCACAACTAGCCATTTATAACTTAAAGAATCCATCACCCCATCATTTGGAAACATGCTTCATCTTCTCGAGTCACTTCTTCTAACTGCCTCTGCCTCTCCTCCAACTCCTGCTGTAACCCTCCCGTAAGTAAATACTTGACAAATGATCATGGGATTTGTATTCATGCATGTTCTGAAACATTGTATGGCCGCAAATCATTTTCTGTGCTACAATGACAAAAGAATTCATTAAGTGACGAGATACTTTAAACTACACCATGGGAAATGTAAGCATTAAACCCATGCAAATCTTGAAAATTGCAAAATGCTGCAACACACAATTTTCCATGAAACTAAAAGGCAAATGAGCACCAGCTAGATTTTTTTTCCTTTTGCCTGACACTAATATGCTCCTGTAAGAGACCTGACATTATGGGATTTGTAGTCTTTCTGAGCAAACTACAGAATACTATAAAACACAAGCATACCAGGTGAAACAATGACAAAAGCTAGCGTTGGAACTAGAAAACAATTTAGAAAGTGTGTTTGAGCAACAATGGGTTTTCAAGGTAGAAATGTATTGTATCTTATTTTCCAATACAGCAGTTGTGTATTATAAAATATAATAGACAGGATATTAAACGTGACCTCAGAGTTCCATACCCTATATATCTGTCTACAGCCTTGTACTATTATATGGTCATAGAACTCCCCAGTGAGTATTAATATCCTTATAAATTACAGGAAGGGAGGAAATATTCTCTATATAACCATCTAGGGACCCCATTCATATTTAGCATTAGAGCTATTACCTCAGTTTTATATAGAACATTCATGATTTCTTTTGAGCGAATTTGCAGACATTGGGTAATATGCCTCTGTAAATTAGTTCAGATCTGACATACAGTTGAGTGCACTGCTCAGGTAAGTGTTGCCATGACAACCTAGACACTTTCCCCGCAGGGCTGAATTTTTCAGTGATAACATGAAACAATAGTGAAATCATTAATAATAAAACAGAAAATAAATATGAGGTAAAAGACGTAGGGGGAAAAAAAAAACCCCAAGAGGTCAAGGCAGAGTTATTTAATAATGATATTAACATTCATGACAATGATTTATTTGATAAAAGTCAGGATTAGAACATTTGTTTAATAGGAAGTATCTTGCAACCCCCAAAGTTTCCAGATGACTCACAATTTGTGACTCCATCCACAAGTGAAAAAAAAAATGCTGTCATATTTCAAAATGAGGCAAGCATAATGGGCCGGCAGTAGCAGACATAGCCGTTACTAATGGCTTACAGAAGCAGGAAATGCTAAATAAAGATGGATGCTTGTTTAGTTCATTCATTAGGACAAAACCTATACATGATAGGGAAGTAAATCAGCATTTATTGTCAACATGAGTTTGGTTATTATTTATTTGTCTTTTTTTTTTTTTTTACATAATTAGTGATAAAGAAATCATTTTTGGCTTAATACACTTTTCCATAGGGTTTTATACTGGAGAAATGATGAAAACTAGACCTTACAAACAATTATGCAGTGGCAATAACTTCTCTTAGATCTGTAATAGATTAACTGAGAATAAGTAAGAAGCTTGTCTTTGAGTAAAATAGGATGTTCAGGAGCTGAAGGGTCTGCTTGACTTATAATGCTGACAACAATGGGGGAGCTTTGTGTAAGGTTGTTGCTGTGTTTGAATCACGTGATGTGTTACAAGTATGATTCTAATTAGCATATATTGATGTAATAATAAACGTGATGGAAGGATGTTCAAATTTATAATGAAATCTGTGATTTTAACCAATGAAATTAAGATCTGGCCTGTACTTATCAGAACTCAGGAGTGCTGCTAATACATTTTCATTATCTAAAGAAGCCGTATGTTTCATGTGACCTTTTCCTAGCCTGAGATTGAGAATTTCCATATCAATTAGAATTCTCACGTTTTATTTTATTTTTCAGCACAAGGAGAGATTTTATGTAAATATATATATATATATATATATATATATATATATATATACAGTATATATAAAGAGTATTGCAATACTTGGTGATACCTTTTCTATTGGACTAACAGTCAGTTTAGATAGACGAGCTTTCAAGAGATCCGTATTCCCTTTATCAAATCTTCAAGCAATACGGGAGGACAGACCTCTCGAAAGCTTGTCTATTTAAAACAACAACTGTTAGTCCAATAAAAAAGATATCATGAATATTGTAATACTCATATTTTTGCATCTGTGGACTAACA
>WMED01023104.1:0-11522 GCA_019650415.1 Pipa parva
GGCGCAGTCGCCCGAACTGTTCGCACTACTTCGGACAATGGTGAATTCCCCCCTCAGCCTACGCATAGTCCAAAACATATTACATTATGTATCCTGATAACTGCCAATGTGAAAGTTACACCCAGACACTGGAAGATAACCCTCTCATATTCCACTGTGGGCTACAACATTTAAAGACACACGTACAAAAAAAAATTATTGCCGTCCACAAAAATACTACCTCATTTGTCAGTCTGTGATGTTGTGATGATTCTGTGGTTTAACTGTCTTGTATCATCTGTGCACCAATGTATATGTATAATTCAACTAAAACTGTGAAACAATACTGGGACATACTATTCCACATATTTTGCTGTGTTGTTAACGCTTATAACAATGCCTGATGTTTTTGTCTGTACATATGCTTAGTCTCATCTTACACCTCCAACCCCAGTAGATACTGAATACTGATGGGTTGTTAGATCTTATAGTTGTGGCTTTATCTGATCCCTTCCCCTGCCTTCTTGCATTCTATACAACCATGGCTGACCTAACAAAATCAGAATATATTTCTATATTACTATTGCTGCCAAATTATTTTTCCAATTCGATTTCCCTGGGGACATTAACAGCAGTCATTAGTGACAGATTTTGCTTATGGACTTTAATAGAGACAGATTTCCCATGGAAAATAATGGAGACTGAATTCCCCATTAACTATAATTGGCTTCTCTACGTCATGCATTGATTTTTAAATTTTTTTAAAATAGAAATTGGAGTTAAACAAATGTCTGTATTAATCCTGAAATTGTTTCTTTCAGTGAAGGTCATAATGTAAAATATAAAAATACAATGATATGAGAGTTCATCTAGTCACATAATAAAAACTGCAAAGAAATGTTCAAAATTATTCTATTAACTTATGTGGTCCAACTGGATTCATGGACATATGGGTCCTATTTTATTTTATTTTATTTACTGTACTCACGCTCATATATTTACACTATGCTTTACATTCATCACATTGCCAAGATTCGCCCCATTCTCTCTTGCTCCACAGCTAACACCCTCATGCGTGCTCTCGTCCTATCCCACCTGGACTATTGCAATGTTCTTCTATCTAGCCTTCTTGCTTCCAGCCTCTTCCCACTCCAGTCTATTCTAAACTCTGCTGCCAGAATTGTCTCTCTCTCTCCCAATCTCTCTCTGCTCCTTGGCACCCTGTAAGCAAACAAATCATTTACAGTGTTCTTCATTTGACATTTAAGACACTTCACTCTATTGCCCCTCCCTACATTTCCTCTCTCGTATGCCCGAACATTCCTTGACGTCAACTGCGCTCCTCCCAAAGCAACCAGCTTTGTGCGCCTCTCACTACTACTGCCCATTCTCTTCTTAAACCATTTTCTCTCTCTGCCCCTCACATCTGGAATCTTATGCCCCTTTATCTTCAGTAGAAACAATGCCTCTGCACTTTAAAAGCCAAACTAAAACCCTACCTTTCGGAGCACTAGCACTGATATTTTTCACTGATTTTTATGTATATATTTTATTTAATACTTAGCCATTTATGCTTATTATTTATATTAATTTATGGACTTGTGTTTTAACACATTGTCTCAGCTCTTATTACCTGTCTGAGTATGTAAATCTTCCTCCCATTTAGACTGTAAGCTCTACGGGGCTGGGACCTCCAACCTCTTGTGTTAACCTCAACATAGCACTTAAAGTGATGTATCCTTGTGATCTTATACTGTATTATTTAATGCAATTTCTCATGTCTGTATTTTATTTTTATGCTGAACTGTACAGCGCTGCGTATGTCGGTGGTGCTTTATAAATAAAATTATACATTCATTATACATACATACAAAGCGGCGATGTCCATTTTGACTAGTCATTCCTACATTCTTCATTCATTGCTAAAGACTCTCATTACATAAATATATGGGCAGTGAACATAATGCTTTAAAATGTGATTTATTTTGAGGTATTTTTCCACTATGCTATACAAGTAAGACAAGGGGGATCTGAAAATGGATTTGCTTCCTGAAGCTCAAGATTTTTGTGAAGAAATTATAGTTCTGCCTGTGGAGCATTAGTTAGTCTCTGCCAAGAAAGTTTCAGTTTGGAGCAATTAGGTGGTCAAAATGCCCCAGTCGTGTATTTTGTAAGTGCCTCAGGAAAAATATCCGCAGGGACTGAACCATAAATTGTGGTCAGAGAGTGCCCAGCATGGAAAGCCCAAGTCTCCCCAATGAAGATTAGAGAAGATTAAAGAAGAACCCTGGATCTAGTTACAACCAGGGCTCTCAGCAAGTAGGCTAAGGGCAGCTGGAGCATGTAGAGGGTTTCCCATTGTAATGATGAGATAACACATGCAAGAACAATAATAAACAACCATCAGACAGTCATTTAAAGAGTGTGAGTGACCTGCTATCCTAGTAAGTCTACACTAAATTGCTCCACTTGGAAGCCTTCTTTCCCCATTCTTAGGTAAATCACTGGTATTGGGTAATGTTCCCAATGGGCATGTGTTGGATGGTAAATTGGTGTGTGCCACATACAAGGTATAGTGTGTTGCTGTGTGCTGAATTGCTGTTAAAATAAACATTCTGTTCGAAGAGAATTATAGCCCATGAACTGCTTTTAATATTTTACTATTTTATTTTAAAAAAATCTATTTTTTTAAAAACTTTATCACTTTTTTTTGCAGTTTTCATGATATTGTCTTTTGAATTTCAAGACTGATCTCTTGTACCTGAGGCCCAACACTGTGGAGTCTATTAACAGACATATATAGAAACTTTCACTGCTACTCCTATAGCAAGCAATCGGGTGCTTTATTAAATTATTCCATCTGCAATAAACTAATTAAAGGTAATCACTGGTTGCTTGGGGTTACAACATCAGTGCAAATTTGTATCTATGCTTGTTGAAAGACCCCTGTATTATGCAACAAGTATAGGAATTGTTTGAAAACCAAATCTTTTAACCCACAGAGCAGGCTGCAACATTTTTCATGATCGATAAATTTTAATCGAAATGTACCAGAACAACAGACTAAAATAATAATAACGGTAACATATTTGGAACCTTTTTTTAGTTTAGGATACATTTTTAAAATGGAAAACTTTCAGTAAAAATTATTTTAGCTTTTAGCAGGTTATTGACTAAAGTGAGAATTTAATCGTCAAAGTGAATTCTGTTCACTTCGGGTGGCTATGCCCTGATTCTCTACTCCTTATTCACTAAACAGTAGATTCTTATAGCAAAGTTTCAAATTTGGCAATAATAAAGTCGAGACCATAACAATGTTCCCATAGTAAATTTGCGACTGTGTCAGTCGCCATCTATTGTGTAGTGTGCGACTATCGTTAGCTGGCAAATTCACTGCATCACAGAGTTTGCTGAATGCCCGAATATGGGAAAGTAGCAAATTCACACCTTTACGAGACAATATGGAGTTTAGTCTGTAACCCCCTTTATAGTTTAGACTGTAAAACCCTGTGCTCCAGCAAGATTCTTGAAGAACAATATTAAAGTGAACCTGTCACCCTTTAGGTTGTACTAATGAAATAAACATTTTTGTAAATATATATGTATTAAAAAAATATACCTTTATACAAAGTTTCTCTCTGTCATCTTCCCTGTCAAGCCTGCCTTTTCTTTCCCAATTCAGGTTGGGCGGGGCTAAATGATGATTGACATTATAGCTCCTCCAATCAGATTCCTTAAATCATGATCTAGCAGGGATCTGATTGGAGGAGCTATAATGTCAATCATCATTTAGTCCCACCCAACCCGACTCAGGAAAGAGAAGACAGGCTGACAGGGAAGATGACAGCAAGAAACGCTGTATAAAGGTACATTTTTAAAATACACATATATTTACAAAAACGCTTATTTGATTTGTAGAACCTAAATTTGTATCAGAGTTTTGAGGTGACAGGTGCACTTTAATAAAAGTCAACATACTGAAAGCTAGATTTTTTTCTTTGCTTTGGACAGAAAATCACTTGTGAGGAATCTGAATATTTATTTGAAAACATTAAAAAGAAGTCACTACTGCTAGCAGAAAGGCTGCACAAATAACCTTGAATATCAGTTTACAGGTTCACCTGCTTTCACTGATTGTTAACAATTTTCATTGTAATTTCAGAGATTAAAAAAACTGCAATGTTATGGAACTTGGGCGGGTTTATTTACAGTAGATGGAGCGGCTTATTAGCTTCAGAGAAATAACATGATATTGGAAATTTGCTCTAGGTGCTTAATGAGACAAATTAATTGTCATTGTTTGAATCATCTGCCCAAAGTTGATGAGCTGTCCAGATGCATTTAGAAAATAAAGATAAATTGGCCCCAAGGTTTTGGACATGACAACAGCTTTTATTAGGATTTTAGGCGGGTTAGACTAACCTTAAATGCACTTCACACAGTAAGTATAGGATACAAGGCAGCATGTAACAAGGTGAAGTAGTCATAGATTAATGCATTCAGTCACAGAAAATAAAGAATATTAATTGTCCAGTATGTGCTTGATATATTTGTATGTATGCCAAGCACTGTAGAATGGACTATTTCTGTTATGGATGATCCCACTTGTAAAGAGTCTCAGTTACTATCCATTCAGTTAAACATTTAAGGGGGTTATTCACTAAAGTCTGAATTGTTGTGTATAGGTGCCAATTCGCCAGATAAAGAAAGTCGCAATAGGCTGCTACTGTCACAATCGTTTCTTTATAATGAGAATATTGTCGCAGTCGTGACTTTATTATGTGAGAATTGTTGCAATCTTAACATTAAAAAAATTGTTGCGACTTTACAATGGGGAAATTGTCGAAGATTTGCTATGGGAATCCGCTGTTTGCGAATTCAACAGTTGAATTCATACCTTAGTGAATAACCCCCTTAAGGTAGAAGCACACTAAAGCATTCTGGGACTTAAGGGCCCCAATATCAGCCACAAGTCCACAATATTTTTTTTTTTACTACAGATTATTTCAGTAATAGAATTTTTTGCCATTCTTCTAATTCCAGATAAAATTAATCTATGATAAAGTCTTGGAGTTTTAATTTAAAATAGTTTAATTTTTCCTTCTTTCTTTTTAGGCTAAAATTGACACCTCATCCCTTTAAAACTGAACACATATAAAGGCATATGGTGCATTGACAGTCTAACCAAACATATATATAAATATATATATATATATATATATATATATATATATATATATGTTTGGTTTTAGACAATAACTCTATACACCTCATGTACTTATGTACAACAAGAACTTTCAACTATTACCTTGCTGCAGGGCTGATGTATAAGTTCAGATCAGTGTCGGACTGGGATGCTTGGTGCCCACCAAACAACTGAAACCCAGCGACCCATGCACACACTCCCATAAGAACACATACTTGCCCTTAAACACCTCACTTGTGCTCACACTCTCTTATTTGCACATGCTCTCACATATGCATTCAGGTGAAGACATGTACACACAAATAAACTCACTCGCCTCTGCTGCAGCTTAGTTTACTGCCTCTCTTCTTCACTTTTCCACGCACTACGTCCACTGTGCTGGGAAAGAGGGAGGTTGATAATTATTCAGCAGCTCTGGTTAGGGAGCATCAGGGCCCCACTGGTTCAGATATGGGCTGCTGAATGCCATTTTTTTCAGTAACAACCTGCAGTAGCTTTAACAGGATGAGATAATCCTAGCTAAGGTTCCCTTGTAAACCAGTTACATGTCTGATCCTCATGCGGCTTAGCTAATTAGCAATCCATTCAGCTGCATGCTTCCGATGGCAATTGTTTTTAAAAAGGGACTAAAGGCGGAGAAAGACTTAAGATAATATGAATATATGCTATGCAAAGGGCTTAGTGGAGCAGCACAAAGGTGCAGAATCCCTATGATGGGGAGACTGGTACATCTTTACTGTATCTGCAGCTAGACATCTTTATAATAACAGAGAGTTTGTGATTTTATGCATGCATTTTATCTGTACCATGTGAGTATTATTTCTTCAATAAATTTCGACTGACATTACTTATTATTTATATCTTTCTGCTCTTTACTATATGAGCCTACGTGGGAACTTACTTTACATTATAACTGGTACATCATCTAAACCACGCATACTGCACAGTATCTGTTGGGTTTGGAGTCCTCGGTGTTGATATCTCCTGAATTTGGAATGTGTGAATTATCTACATTACGTGCCTGTTATTTTTTTTTTTTTTGCTATTTGGTGAGTGTATTTGCCCCAGGGGGGCTGTCAGCATGATGGAGCTGCACCTATTTCTTTTTTGCTCATTGTTTTATTCCTTTTGGTTTTCACCAGATTGTTTAACACCAGGGTGGTGTGTGTTTTTTTTTACTTTCATTTGTTATCTATTCTCTTTTATTTATTTAATGCACTAGTTGCGGTGTAAATATTTTTATTTTTCATGATCTGCGCTGCCACACTCTCTGGAGTTTTTCTTACTTAAGCGACTGTTTCCATTTGTATCTTTATAATCTTGGTCAGCCTTTGTCCCTGAGTTCTTGGCCCCTGAGTTATTCATTCGGGTTCAAATCCGCATCCATTCACCACTGCTCCAACATTTGGGGGATATTTATTAAGGTTTACACTAATTTATATCCGATCGAAAACAACTTTCAATGCTAAAAATAATGCATCAAAAAGGAACTAATTTAAATAGGCAATACCGGCAAAATTAAAAAGAAAAAAAACAAACTTTTTTTCTCCAGTGGTAAGTGGTCAAAAAACTTTTCTTCTTTATAAATATCCCACGTTTGTGTAGTTTACTTAGGGTGTGCATACACTCAGAGCTGGCTCAGGCCCTATAGGTGCCCCCGGCGCCCCCCGCCACACAAACCTCCCAGTCGGGAGGCGGCGCTCCTAGCATTTGCCTACTCTGCCTAATGGCAGAGCCGGCACTGCATACGCATGAAATCAGTCAGTGTATCAAAGTGGTGGATCTGCCACTACACTTGGGCAAATTCATATAAGTACATGACTCACTACTGTTACACTAACTATGCCTGACTTCGGGGGTTATTCACTAAAGTCCAAATTGTTGTGTAAAGGTGTGAATTTGCCAGATAAAGACAGTTGCTGCAGTTGAGTCTTTATAATGAGAATATTGTCGCAGTTGCGACCTTACTATGGAAAATTGTTGCAGTCACAACTTTAGAAATTGTCGCGATTGCAACTTTACAATGGGGAAATTGTCACGGACTTGCTATGGGAATCCGCTGTTTGAGAATTCGACAGTCGAATTCGCACCTTAGTGAATAAGCCCCGTCAGATAGTATCTGCTGTTTAGTGAATAAGGAACAGCAAGTTAGCAATGAACAAGAATTCACCATACTTTGTAAATTTGTACTTTTATGAATAACTCTGTCAGTGTATAATACTTAGGTATTGGGACAAATCAGGCTGATTTGTAATATTTGAAGACAACTTACAACTGTCAAATCTAACGTTATGTAAAGAATCATGAATGGTTGCACAATATTTAATCCTCTTTTCATTTGGATTGTGAAGGGAAACATTTTACTTGCAGTTCTGGAATAACACATTATGAATTCAGCATGAAATAACTATAACCCTGCTAATACAATTTTATGTAGGAACACATCAAGGGTTATGTTAATATACGGGAAGCGTGAGTGATCTGACCAAATAATCCAAATGAAAAATGACAATCCCTAAACTTCTGTACTTTCAGTATTCATTATCTGTATGAGAACGTATATTTTAAACACATTTCATGTGTATGATCATAAAATAACCAATGCCAAGGTACTCCACATATCATGGGTCCTAATTGTTAAATCTTGGGATATATTTTTTAAAGGAAAAGTCCAGGCTTGTTAGATTAGGAGTCATTGCATTTATTTTGTCTTTGAGCAGGCTGCGATCTTCTTCACATCCTGTTTCCTGTTGAACTTTGGTGAGCTGAGCAAGTAGAGTGGCAGAGTAAAACCATAATTCAGCCCTGTATTACAGATGTGCACCCCTCTTTTTTTTTGCTTAGGGTACTTATTTTTTTAATTGAAAAAAAAAAATCAACTAAACAAACAAAGATTTATGTATATTGTATCCTTCTGTGGCCACTGGACAGTGTTGTAGAGGTCTGCATTGTCTCTTTGACCTGTCATTGCCTGTTTTTGGATCTGTCTCAAACTTAATTAAAAAAACACAAAAAAAACTATCCAGATACTGCAGATTCTGGTCCGATTTGCTCAACAAGTGCGGATTGGCTTGTAGGAACATATAAAAAAATAAAAGGGAATTATTTCAAGTTTTTACTTGCTTGATCTGATCTTTTGTATTTATCACCTCAACCCATTTTAGTCTAAAACACTCATAGCTCTGTCATTTGAAGAAATGTATGAAACATAAGATTTTAATAGAATCTTGATTAAGAGAAGCCTCATTCTTGTGTATTTATTCAGTAATAATACAGGGACATAGAGTAGGCATACATATTTAACCACAGAAGGCATGGTCTGTTGACAATACATTGTTGATGAATGTTAAACTTCATGATTAAAGCACATACCATTTAATTATCCTGCTGCATAACTGAATAAAAACTGAATAACAGCATGATGTAAGGGTGCCAGACTTATAAACAGAGTAAAAGCAATATTATACACATACACCATAAATACCTGCCTTGCATTGTTCTGTAAAATTATGGACTAACTCTACATAACAAAAGGTGTCATTAACCTCAGTCACCTCCATTTTGACAAGCAGTAATTTTGTAAAGAACTGAATTTTAGCGCACTCCACTCAATCCATGTTGCATGACTAATCCTAGTTTGTTAATTTCAATGTATGTGATTTTTCATTAGCAGTTAAAAGCTAATACTTTCTTTACCATCAGTAAAGAATAAGCTAAGAAAGGTCAGGTTCTAAAAGGTGAGAGATTTCTCTCCTGAAATTGAAGCCTCTTCAGTCTTCTGCATACTAGATTAAGCTTTCTGCTGTTGGAAATGCCGGTGATGAGTAAAGTGTTGTTGAAATGTTATTTACAATTCGTTTTTTTTTTATCTTATTTTCATTAAAAATGCCATTAAAACATTGTATTTATTTTAAAAAGTTGCAAGGGAAAAAAAAATCATCATGAGCAGCAAGCTGCATCCAGAAACTACAGCACTAAAAGCAACATGGGAAATTATAGGGGGTTATTCACTAAGGTGCAAATGTGACTGTCGAATTCGCGAACAGCAGATTCCCATAGCAAATCCGTGACAATTTCCCCATTGTAAAGTTGTGACAATTTTTTAATTTTAATATTGAGATAATTTTCCCATAATAAAGTCGCAACTGTGACAATATTCTCATTATAAAGATGCAACTGCGACAGTAGCAGCCTATTGCGACTGTCTTTATCTGGCGAATTTGTACCTAAATGCAATAATTCGGACTTAAGTGAATAACCCCTATATCTAGAGTCTACCCATGATCCACTACACAGGACAAAAAGAATTTAAGCCATAATAATATCAAAGGGTGTACACACAATAACATATTAGTATTATATATTTTTATTTTTGTACTGATGCTGCGAAATATATAACTTGTAATTTTTGTTTTGATTTTGAAAATTAAAGAACATGTTTAATAAAAATAATAGCAGTGCTGTAACAATGGGGCATACAACCAGGCTTAAATGTATCTTAACTTTTTTGATGCCTTCTCTTCTAAAACCATGAAGTAGTCCTGGTGTGGCCATGTTGTCTGCAAAGCACTCGCTCCTATTTCAACCATGGCATATTCCAATAGAAGGATGTCTCTGTCTGGCCACAATGTAGTCCATGGAAGGCCATGATCCTCTTTGTCATCTGCAATAGTTCCCACTCAGTTGCAGTGAGTATTAATCAAGAAAGAAGATAGAGTTGCGAGGACTTGGCAGACAACATGGACCCATCCAGGACTTCTTTGTGGGTTAGAGAAGAAGAAAAGGTAAGGGTAACTTTAATGCAGGCCTTTATAACTTTCATAAAAAGAGGCAGCGCTGGAGTTAAATCACTGATTCTTGAGTATCTTCCTCCTCCCCCTTGCAAGTCACCCCTTAATATAAGAAGCCTATAGTTCTCCTTTAAGTTCCAAACAAATCTCCTGGTGTATATTATTCTTTGAAATGTTCAATGCACAACCTGATCTACTATGGGGCAAAGTTTAACTGCATGTGCACTAGTGCTGTGGGACATTTGCACAGGGGATAATGGAAAAATTCAGGCTGCAGGGAAACCCTTTTGAAATACTTTCATTCTACAAATCTAAAAATGAATGCGCTGAATGAGCTGCAAAGAATGTGCTGTGCAACTGGCAGATGTCCTCTCTGACATCTTTAATCTGTCTCTTAATCAATGCACTGTTCCCATCATATTCAAGTCAGTCATAATCATCCCAGTCCCTAAATCCCACTCTGGCCTTGAACCCAAAGATTTCAGACCCATTGCTCTAACCTTTTTAATTGTCAAGTACCTAGAGAGATCAGTGCTACATCATCTGAAATCAATCCTTCCAGCCTCCACAGATCCTTTCCAGTTCCCATACAGGAAGAATAGATCTACGGAAGATGCCATAACCACTTCCCTACGCTTTGCCTTAACCCACCTTGAGGAAAAAGACTCCCATGTCAGGATGCTGCTCATCGATTTCAGTTCAGCATTTAACACAGTCATGCCAACTACACTCATCTACAAACTTGAACAGCTCGGCATTGACTCGTATATGCAAAACTGGATCCTGGACTTCCTGATAGACAGGAGACAGTTTGTAAGACTAAACAATTCTGTCTCCTCTGAGATTACACAACACAAACAAGATCATAAAATTTGCTGATGACACCACTGTTATCGGCCTCATAAAAAAAGATGACGTTACAGATTACATGGACGAAGTACACAACCTTGTGGTCTGGTGTGACAGTAACATGCTTTTTCTGAACACCAAGAAGACAAAAGAGCTGATTATCGACTTCAGAAGAGGAACCCGTAATTCAAGACACCCCCCCAGTCCAAATCAACAACATTGAAGTGGACAGGGTAGACAGTTTTAAATTCCTGGGAGTCCACATACAGTATCCAATAACCTGACATGAGCTCTACATTCCACAAAGTCCATTAAAAAAGCCCACCAAAGGCTCTATCTGCTCAGGTGTCTTAGGAAAGAGCATGTCTGTACACAAATACTAGTCGATTTCTACAGATGCTCAATTGAGAGCATACTAACTTACTGTATCACCGCCTGGTACGGCAACTGCAGTGCCTCTGATAGGAAAGCACTTCAAAGAGTGGTTAAAATGGCACAAAAAACCATTGGTGTCCAACTAACCTCCATTGAGAACATACACCGAAGCTGCTGCCTGTTGAGAGCACAAAATATCATTGCCGACCCATCCCACCCAAACCATGGTCGGTATTCACTACTACCATATGGGAGACAGTACGGAAGTCTGAAATCCAGGACTAGCAGACTGAGGAATAGTTTCTTTCCGGACTCTATAATAA
>WMED01023106.1:0-11521 GCA_019650415.1 Pipa parva
CGAAACACTTAAGTGTGACAAACATGCAAAAAAACAGGAAAAGAGGAAGGGGGCAAACACCTTTTTCACACCACTGTAAGCAGATGCTTAAGAGCTGCTATGCTCATCATTGAAGAAATACTGACAACTGCATGATCTATTCACCGTTCTAAAAGATATTTTAAAGTTACTTGCAAGTCATATTTTTACAATTCATCCAGTGGCTTCTGGGAGCAAGTAAAAAAAATACATGTACACCTGATCTTTCCCCCCCCCCATGTAGAGTCCAATTTGACAGCTTGTTAGAGTATTGTGGGAGTTGTAATCCCAAATCCTTTGTATTCTGGGAAATGCAGCTCTAGAGAATCTGTGATGTCCACTGTAATATTCTGTAAACCATGAAGAGTGAGGCAGGAATATGCTTGAAATAAATGCTACCCAGCAAGTTTTATTATGTTATTAGTTAGGGCAAAGTACATCCCCTCCTGTATTTTGTTTATGGGAGTCTAGTGACCAGAGCTTTCATTTTAAATGGGACACATTTAGAAATAATGAGTTGCAGGAAAGCAAGTGGATAAATGGATAAACTAGTCAATTCAACCTATACGCTAAACATGCTGCATAGCTATTTATCTCTGCTACATAACATTTATTGCTAAAAAGTAAGGAGCATTCATCAATAGGGGCAAACTATACAGGTCTAGTAACCTATAGAAACCAATCATAAGCAGTCTTATTACTCTTGCTTCCTTATTAACACAGAATTCTGACTGCTGATTGGTTGTCGTCGGTTACTAGACCTCATTAAATGATTACCCCTGTTGATGAATTCCCGCATGTGTTTTCAAATCAAACGCAAAAAAAAAGGCAATTGATTTGGCACCATTAGCAGTGGGACGGCTCCACTGAGCAATAGCGGAAATAAAAACTTCGCTTTAACTGGGGAAATGGCAGAAACTAAAAGTATCCGGTAGGATCGCTTCCCTAGGGGATATGATGATTGTGAGGAGTTTCTTTCTTTTATTAAGAGGGACAATAATGTATAATCGGACTAAAATTGGTCCATCCATATCAATCCTTTAAAACTGCTCTTCTATGAAATACAATTTCATAATAGGGATTTTTCATGGAGGAAGTGCATATCCCAACATTCAACACTACATACATAACACTGTCCTCAAAACAAATACCCTTCCCACAACGGCCTCATGACAATTATAATTGAACTTTTGTGATCCTACAGTTGGCAAAAACTCCCTTAAACCAGAAGCATATGAAATTCACTAGTGTATTTGTGTCTTCAGTTCAGATGCATGGTGCATTGCTGTGTAAAGGGTAAGTAAACTGTCTATAAAGAGAGCTCTATTTACCTATTGTCAAACAACATAGCGATTAAGAAACTCTTTACTCACCTCTTAACTCAGCAGAGCTCAATATCCCCCCGTAACTGCTTTCTCCCTCTCAAACAGTTCCCCTCCTTTCCCTGACTTCCTTGCTCCACAGCCAATCACAAAGGCAGTCGAACAGCTTGGATCTGCACATGCTCAGGCATAGGAACAGACTTTTTATACAAGGAGAAGGGAAAGGGATTATAGACAAGACCATGCTCTCTGTATAGTGAGTGATGTCACTCAGGGGTGGTGCTTATCAGCACTATACAGGAAGAATCTGTACACAAAATGGCTGGGGGAGCAGGGCTGTTTAAACAAGAGGCAAGCACTACTGCTCCTAAAATTGTTTTTACATTTTAACATTTAAGTTGGCTTTCTATATGTATACATGTCAGATTTAAATAATGGTTTTATTCAAATTTTTCATACCCTTTAAAACCAATGGGGTGCGGAGCCTGCATCTAAATGGACAACTGCTTAGCAACAGTTTATGCATATGTTACATAGCTACTTAGAAATCTTTGCAATCTACCTCATGCATTGATGGTTAGCACCAGGGCTGTGGAGTCGGTAAGCCAAAGCCCCACTTCGACTCCTCAATTTCCCATGACTCCGACTCCCTCATTCATGCCGCATGTTTAAGAGATAAATTAAGTTAAGCTTTTTATCATCCTTATGAAAATATATTCAGCATATACTGCAATGAACTAACTCTACCAATGTATTATATATTTTGGGAGTCTGAGTAGGTCCATTTTATAACGACTCCGACTCCACAGCCCTGGTTAGCACTAATCAGCCATAAAGAATTTGAATTTTTTATGCAAAGGGAAATAAAGATTTTAAATAACGCTCTGTAGCATTACTCATAGCTGGCCTCTATTAGGATAGGTTCACACAAGCGAATTGTGCGCAGTGTATTTTAAATAAATTCTCTGGCAAAAATACGCTGAGAATAGACACCAGAGAAAATCTGTAGAGAACAATGCCAATGGAAGAAAAGTGTTCACATTAGCGTTCTATAAAGAGCGTATTACGCTAGAACGCTGAAATGAAGGCATTTCTGTAATGAATTTTCAAGAGCTTTTTTTTTTAAAGCTTTAAGGAAATGCAGTGTAAAAGTGCTTTTTATGCCCATTAATTCAGAGAGAAATAGCACTCCACGAACTGTTAGAACATGTATTCCTTACACTTCTTCCCCCTCCTCAGATGATGCAACAGACTGGATAGAGATGAACATCACCCACTGAGAAGAGGGTGAAGCGTACATAAGGTATGTTCTAATGACAGAGTTTCCCCAGGGGTTTACAGAAATTCCTAAGCTCCTAGTTTTGAGAAATAGGAGGTATCACACTTCCACATGTAAAATTAAGATGTATTTATGTGCTTTATTTTCACACTAGATAGTAGGTTCTGGGAAACGGACATATGAAATGTGCGCAATGGCTGAATTACAACATAGCACAATGATTTTCAACTGCGGTTCTGCGGAACCCAAGAGTTCCGCAAGGAAAAGCCAGGGGTTCCGCAACATACACTACATACTGCGTGTTGGTAGGAAGGTTAGCCGGGATATGGTCCCGATCACCATCACACAATACAGACGTCAGCGATCGGGACCGTATCCCAGCTAACCTGCGTACCTGCATGCAGTATGTAGTGACTACATACTGCGTGCAGGTACGCAGGTTAGCTGGGATATGCTGCAAAGGCAGCAAGGAATGATCACACATTCCTCCTCATTGCTTTCCTTAGATTTTTATAGGTAAACCCAGGACAAACAGTGGAAGGGGGGGCAGCGGTCAAAGTGAATGAAAGACACAAGGAAAGCGTCAGCAGCCTGAGAGTCATCATTGTAGTGACTACATACTGCATGCTTGTACACAGGTTAGCTGCGATACGGTCCCAATCACTGACGACGGTATTGTCTGACAGTGTTCGAGACTGTATCCCGGCTAACCTACACTACATTGGCTAACCTGCCTACCTGCACCCAAGTATGTAGTCACTACATTGGCTGACCTGCCTACCTGCACCCAAGTATGTAGTCACTACATTGGCTAACCTGCACGCAGTATGTAGTCACTACAATACTATTTATGTTTCCATTTCGGAAAATCTATTTCCATTTTGAAAAAATTTCTGTAGGGTTCAGCCAGAAATCTGACAACACCCAAGGGTTCCCCTGAAGAAAAAAGGTTGAAAAACACTGACATAGCAACATAGCTGCAGTCTACTGCATACATCCTATCTGTTTAGTGTTTCAGTGCATGCTTTGTTCTAGTCTGGTTTTGATAATGACCAAATAGATGGAGGAAAATGGATTTTAGCTTGTGAATTATTGTACATATAGACAGCCCCATGATACCTGCTGGGCAGGGGGGGGGGGAGCATACTTTGGCAAATGACTGCTGTGAACAGCTAACTAGCTGACTGACTCCTACAATGTCAGTTTTACCAAAATATCTTAAGTGAAGGGCATGAAATTCTTAGCAGCACTTCCTTCCTTTTCTCAGGAAAAACATAGAAACTCTGGGGGTAATTCACTAAGCTCCGAAGTGAGCTGCGTACTGTTCGCCTCACTTCGGAGTTACTGAGCTGCGCATGCTGATGTCCGCGCGCAGGACATCAGCATGTGCAGCTCAGTAACTCTGAAGTGAGGCGAACAGTACGCAGCTCACTTCGGAGCTTAGTGAATTACCCCCTCTATGTTTGTCCAGGCAGATTGATCCAGCCTGAAGGACCAATAAGAACCGTCCCCCCCAACAGCAATAAACGCTCAATGGTGTGGGTCAAAATTTCTACTTAAAGGGGTCTGTTTTAGGAAACAGGATCTTGTCTGAAACCGCTGGTGCAACTTTAAGTTTTTTTCTTACCATAAACATCATATAAGTGTTGTGCAGGTCCTAAAATTAAAATGATCAGCAATAAAGCTGCAATTTACAGTCAAAATACGCAAAACTCTTTTAACAGTAATACCAAAGACTGAAAACATCTAAAATGCATTTATTACATAGTAAAATATTTTTATTTCTATCCAATTTTTTTTTTACATTGATTTTTGCAGTTCTTAATTAATTGGAAGCTTTTCTCTTTTTTTTTCCTATTTGTGCCCAATACAAATCTACCATTTAAAATGAATTATGTGCGAAAATCAGTCCAATCAAGATTCAATAGTCAAACACCAATGTTAAATGTTGGAGATCCCTTCTTAAAGGCAGAATGTGCGATACCCTATGTTGCAATATTTAGGATTTCCCTGCAGTCTGTAAATATATTCACAGCAGTTGTCGTCAGAGTAAGTGGGCCAGTAGGCCTCGTTTCACATGAATGCAGATCAGCGTATAAACTGACAGCCTCTTATTTTCCACCATACACAGTCTTCCTACAGAATGATATTTCAGTGAGTAATTACCACCCCAGGGAAGTCTACAGCATGGCAAAATATATTCCATAACCCAGTAAGGAAACTTAAAGGTCAAAGGGGTTATATGTGGCACCTTCTTCTACATAAAGAAATGAACATCCAATTGATAATAAAAGCAGCTAAGAAGCACTTGGCCTTCAAGACTAGGAGCTTGTTAAGAAGCAAAAAGGACTTACATTTTTTATTCCCCATTTATTTTAGTTCACAGTCCTGAGCAGAAAATTGTAGAAGATCATAAAATTTGCTTATTTAAGAGCAGGATCAACAAGTCCAATTACCGGCCTCAGAAAACAAATCCTTACATTATTCTTAAACACACAGGCATGAGAATGTATTTGAACAAATTTCTCATGATGAAGCATACCACTAGCCTACAATAAGTATGCACTAAACAGTGAACAATGGATACCACTAGCCTACAATAAGTATGCACTAAACAGTGAACAATGGATACCACTAGCCTACAATAAGTATGCAGTAAACAGTGAACAATGGATACCACTAGCCAACAATAAGTATGCACTAAACAACAGTGAACAATGGGGAGGAGGGACAAGTAAATAAGGACAAGGTCGGTGGTTCTCAACCTGGGGGTCGAATGACAATTTGCCAGGGGTCGTCCAATACCATCGGAATCCAATTCTCAAACAGCGGATTCCCATAGCAAATCAGCACCAATTTTAAAGTTGTGACCGTGACAATATTCCCATAATGAAATTGCGATTATAGCAGTCTATTGCGACTGAAAATTTGTTATTGGGGTCGCCAACTCACGAGTGATTGTACTAAAAAGGGTAGAGGCAATAAAAAGGTTTAGAATCACTGGACTAGATCAATTAGATCCCATTAGAGTTGCCAGATCACCCAGGCATATGCAAAAAGGGGGAGATAGGATGAGGATTATCCCTTTAGATACACACGCCATGTTTGTTTAAAGTGCACCTGTCACCTTAAAATACTACTACTAATTTAGGTTGTACTAAGGAAATAAACGTTATTGTAAATATATATGTATTTTAAGAAATTTACATTTATACAGTGTTCCTCTCGGTCAACTTCCCTGTCAGCCTGACTTTTCTTTCCTGGGTCGGTACATATTTTTAAATACATATATGTTTACAAAACCATTTATTTCATTAGTACAATCTAAATTAGTTTTAATTTTGAAGTGACAGGTGCACTTTAAACAGCCATGCAGCGTGTCGTTTTTATGTGTCCAGTTATAAATCAGTGGATTTACTAAAGGTAGAGCATATAGCCAAACATACACCTTCTACAGCTGCACTAACTATTTATAAGAAGCCATAGATTTTTAAATTGCTTTAGAATGTTTGTGATTATGGGTGCAGCATGTTTCTATAATTTTCTTACAAACAGCATGATGAATATATATATTATACAAGTATAGAAACAACTCATACAGAACAGGATTTACTGCCTGTTTTTCCAGTTAAGCTGTGGGGAACTTTATGAAGTGCAATACATCTGGGATTATTGTGGAGCTGAAGTGTTATATTAAGCAAAGATGGAGAAAAAACACTTTCACAACTACACTTGCAGTCCCTGAAAAGGCGATGTAACAAAGATAAACCCTGCTTTCTATTTTTATTTACATTTCACCTACTAGATCACTCAACTTTTTTGGGAATGAATTTGTTCAGAAATTATGGTTAAGGTCAGTATACAAACCAAAGGAGAAATTAAAGTCAACAGCTATTTTAATTTTTATGTTTATTTTTTCCATCCAACATTTAAAAGGTAAGTTTACAAAAATTACAATAAATAGCGAAACACAATGTGTTACTGTGTTTATAACAGTAGATGGCAATAATATTGTTACAATTGTTCACTTTAAGGGGGTAATTCTGCAAAGAGCGAACTTACCCTCCGATCCATCGCATCAGTATGCAAAGAATGTTACGCGTTCGCTGAGTCCTGCACGCGGACATCAGCGAACGTGCAACAGTCTATGCGTACTGAAGCAAAGGATCGGAAGGTAAGTTCACTCTTTGCTGAATTACCTCCTAAATAGTTTGTTTATTGTAACAGTAAAATTAATGACAGTATTATAAACATACATTACAATTGAAACAGTCTCAGACAGACAGTCAAATAACTGTTGGACGCATGACTGTTCCTTTAGGCTACGTTCACATTAACGTATGCACAGTGCATCATATGCTGCATGAAAGCCTATGTACTTACCTAGTTCTGGACACACTAACATATGACGCGCATACACTGCATCCAGAACACTGGGTGTCAAATTTTGGCCAGCGTATGATACGCCATGCACAAAACGCGGCCAAATAGGAAGAGCCTTGAACACCGAGGGAGTGTTCACACTGTCACTGGTAAGTACAACAGAAAAATACGACAGTGTATTTTTTTTTTCACACTATTATATGATGTGCTGAATAGTGTGAACCTAGCCTTAACGTACAAATCTCAAACAATACTTATGGCTGCAATCTCTGTTTCTCAAGTCTGAACATAGGCTGGATCTTCAGGTATTTTCCCTTCCCCTAATAACAGACATGGGAAAATGAACCTTCCTTGCAAAGTTAAAGACCATGCACAGAAAGGGCGTAGTAAATAACACCCTGATAAAAAGAGAAAGGAAGAAGGAACGAGAAGAAGGGAAAAGGGTTAAATAAGGAGAGATTTGTGAAGAGCTGGTGACCTTTATGAAATCTTGAACAAAGAGTCACCTAGATCAGTATTGTTATAGTCCCACAGATGTTGCAGTGCTTCTGGAATTTTGGCAGGGTTCCTAGTTATGAAGTGGGTCCCATTTGCTTGAGGCATCAGTTTAAAAGGGAAAGCCCCATCTGAAAGGTGTATTGAGGAATATCAAAGTCATCAGCAGCAGGCGTAAGATTTCTCTCTCTCAGTATTTTTATCAGAAAAGGCTTCAATATGAGCTCTTCAGGGATGTTCTTTAACCTCAGGTCACTGCATCTTGATCTGTCCTCTATATCTTTCTGAGCCTCTTCAACGTCACAAATTTGTTGTTGTAGATTTTTCATAGTGGTAGTTCCTCGGGTAGCATTTTGTTGCTGTCCATCTTCCATCTTTTTCCAAGGGGCACTATAATCCGGGAAAGGGTACCTTTTCATGTAAAACTGGCCAGTACATGACACACACACACACACACACACACACACACGTTTCCTGGTGCAGGAGCTTTCTAGTGCTCTGTTATAAATCATTCTGTATCACATGAAACAACTACTGGGGAGAAATGCTTCTCACTAAGGTATAGTACTGCATATGTAAAGATGTCATCTGACTATAGTTCCCCTTTAACTCTGTTTTAATTTTGGCAAGTGAATTGCAGATTTATTGGCTGATATTATCTCTGCAACCCTGTAATCAGTGATACTCTCAGGTTGTGTTGCAGCTTTTATATTACTGTTTTTGGCCTTAAAAACAAAAAACTGTGCTTGCTTTAGCTGAAGAAGCACCTTTGTTGATGCCTCCAGTCATGGTGCTTAGTGTAGCTTTACTGATAAAATAACTGACCTCAATATTTTCACAAATTGACTCAATAGACAGTTTACAGTAGCTATTGGATTGCCACAAGAAGGGTGATAATTGTATTATATAGTTCATATAGCCATTATATCGCTTTCTTCTTGTATAAGTAAGTTTTATTGAAATTGAAGAGATTCAGAGACCCAATGTTAATGTTTTGAGTCTTCCTGCAGTAGGTGATAGAGAACCTACTTTTTGTTGAAATTCTCTCACTAATATTATGCGCTATGAGCTATATGGTATTGCATGTGCTTAGTAATAGTATTAGTTAGCGTGCAGTCTGGTTCTAGGCCTTAGGGATCTGATGGGTTACCTCCTTATACTCTTTGTGCACCCTTTGTGCTAACTCAGGTAGTAGTGAGCGAGACATGGGTCTTTACCGATTGCTAAAGTTTTGTGGAGGTTTAGAAAATTCTTGTATTGGTTTTAAGAAATGAATCATTAAGACTGTGTTTTGGGAGGTTTGTCTTTAATATGGATTGTCGCAGTCAGCATAGAATGAGCTGTCCATGTGCAATCATGTATTTTTGCATTCTACCATTTTTTTAAAAAGTGCTGAGAGTTTAAAATGTAATCTATTTTAGTATTCCAATATTATAAACCAAGCATAGGTGCCTTTTGCCCACTGAACGGCAAGGATGAGGGAAGTCTCCCCTCTAATGATTCTGTATCAAAAAATGCTAGAAGTCCATGTTGTATGTATGTATGTATGTACAGTATGTATGTATAATGTTGCTCCAAACTGCCCATTATTTATTGTGACATCTTCACACATCTATTTTAGTATAACAGGAGTGGCTATGTAAATAAATAAAAAAGGGGATCTTCTGAGAGTTATCCTCCAGAGCAGTCAATCTGAGGTCTGGTGGTATGTTAACATCTTCACCTATAGCCAGCACTCGCTCTGTATTTTCCTGAATTAGTGTACTAATAAGACGAAACGTTTGGCGTTTGTTAACGGGTAGCTAATAGCTCCAAAAGGTGTCCGTGGGGTGTACCTTGAATAAAAACACATCTGCTTTCTTTATCCACTTGCTAGCCCAAGCAGAAGAAAAAAAATGTCACCACCTATTGGTTTCTTGAGAGCAACTGTTTTGCTATTTTGAGAAGCACAAGAGGAAATGAGAGTCCCCATTTCAGAAATAGATGTGTTTAAAACAGCAGCATTAAGCGATCAAAGAGGTAAACACCAACGCACACTATAAAGCGGCAGCAGCGGCACTAGTACACCACAGTGAAAGATTGTCACTAATGAACTGGACTTTGTGGCACCTCGGCGATAAAACTATTGAAGAACAGTGACTTATAAATCCAAAGCAATAATAAACAGAGAACTTGCAGAGCAATATAGTCAAAGCAACTTAACCCCAATGGACCAAGGAATCTTTCTTCTCTGAACATTATTATTATGACTATTACTGAAATATCCCTTCCCCCTCCTTCTTCATGTGGTCAACCCCCCTACCCCTTTAACAAAAAAATTTAAAAAAAAAGAAGAAGGACTCATGAACAGGTTTAAAGTTTTATGTTCTTTACTCAATATAAATGTTCCAATTTCAATGTTTGATTGACTTAAGTACAAACAATGTCAACCATCAAATGGTCAAATAAAAATAATTAAAAAAAAAAAAACAGCAGCATTGTTGAACTGAAAAAATGCTGGCGGAGAGTCTTCTGTCTGAACAGCTTTAAGCATTGACCGTCTCTCCTTGTGCAGTAAGAAAGCAGCAGACTAAATTGCAGGGTTTAGGGTTTTGTTTTTGAGGGTAAGACTGTGTAGTTTATCTATTTTTCCTACTCCTTTTTTTGTTGCTTGGGATCCAGCTGAATAAATTCATTAGTAGCTGGGGCATCATGGGACCTGCTCTCGCATTGCAGCATCTGCTGTTTTTTTGTGTGTGCGTCTTCTACTCCACGGCACAACAGGTCCAATTGTTTACAGTTTGGTCTTAATTCCCCTCATGCTGGCCTGCGGCTTGTGTGGGGACTTTATAGGACTTTCTCCGCTGCACCTAGTTTTCCAGCTAGGGGGCCAGTTCATTTTTTTGAAGCGCTATAGATAATCGTCTCTTCAAAAGTCTGCTCATTTGGAACAAATGTCTGGAGGGAGCCGCCTTTGCCGTTATGTGAAAGTGCACCTGTCACCTCAAAACACTAATACTAATTTAGGTTTAACTAATGAAATAAACATTATTGTAAATATTTATTTAATAATGTCCCTTTATACAGCGTTTCTCTCGGTCATCTTCCCTGTCAGCCTGACTTTTCTTTCCCAGGTCGAGTGGGCAGGGCTAAATGATGATTGACATTATAGCTCCTCCAATCAGATTCTTCAAAACCTGATCAAGCAGGGATCTGATTGGAGGAGCTATAATGTCAATCATTTGGCCCTGCCCAACTCAGGAAAGAAAAGTGAGGCCGACAGGGAAGATGACAGAGAGAAACGCTGTATAAAAGATACATTGTTTTTTAATACATAAATATTTACAATAACATTTAAATTAGTAGAATCTAAATTAGTATTAGTTTTGAGGTGACAGGTGCACTTTAATGGGTCATATATACATAATTTGAATACAGTTTATATTCTATTTCTCACCAACAGGTGGCACTGTGTAATTCTGTGAATAAGTACCAATTTGAATAATATAAACCAGGGGTCCCTAAACTTTTTACACAGGGGGCCAATTCACGGTCCCTCAGACCAACGGAGGGCCGGACTTTAAAAAAACCTATGAAAATCCCTATGCACACTGTACATCTTATTGTAAAGGACACAAAGTCAAAAAATAAAAAATAATTGTTAAAATACTTACCTCATACTGAGCCGATTGATTACAGTCACAGCATGAGCTGTTCTATAATTAGCCGGCTCCCGATGCTTCCCCAGACACCTCCTGCACAGCGCGCTTGCTAACATAGAAGCCAGCGTGCAGCTCCTTCTTCTCCTTCCCCAGCCTCATACATCATCACGCTCATTGCTAGGAGCATTCTCTTTGGCCTCCGCACTGAACGTGATGATGTTTAAGCCCTGAAACACCCAAGATGTAACAGGGTGGGAGGAGCTGCAGCGCTGGATTCTCAGTCAGCCAGCGCTGTGAAGAAGCGTCAAGGGAATCATCATGAACCAACTAATTACAGCACAGCTCATGCTGTGACTGTAATCACCCGGCTCAGTATAAGGTAA
>WMED01023107.1:0-11521 GCA_019650415.1 Pipa parva
TTCCTGTTAAATTCGTTGCCGGTCCCTCGAACCAAAAAGTTTGAGAAGCACTGGTCTAAACGAACCTGCAACATTAATTTTAAAGTTTTATAAATGGTTACTGACTCTTTCGGCATATTTTTAAAGGATTACTAATGAGAATGATGCTCATTCCACTAGTTCCCCCACCCCCATTTCCTATACTCCAGAGCTCCCACCTCTTCATCATACTGTGCTGCCCCCTCTATCTATTCTGTGCTCCCCCCCTTTTTTAAGATTAAAGGAGAACTCTAGTCAGATGACATTTTTACATAAGCAGTACTATACCTCTGTGAGAAGCATTTCTCCCTATAAGATGTTTCAGCAGAAACTGGATAATTTTATAAGCTAAATTCAAAACAAAATGGTTGATGTTAAAAGTGTTTTGTAAATTAAATTATCAATACACATCCCTACACACAATAAAATGAACTGCCCTTCAACCTGCATGCTCTGAGAGACCCAGCACTGCTGTCTGTCCTCCGTAAAGGGGTACGCCTTCTTCCCCTCTTTACAGTCGAGCCAGTAGTGCTGACAGGACAGCAGTAAGGAGCAGACTCCTTCAGGGGACGCACTGGTGAGTGACATCACCTTTTTGGCACTCCATGCCAAAAAGGTTCACCAACCCTGGTATAGGCTAATGGAGAGTGGGCTTGTTTGTGCCTTTGCTTAACAAACAATGAAACAGGCCATGGCAATGAGAGAAAACCAGAAAGAAATAAAAAGCAATGGGCAATCAAAGTCACATTTAAAGTGAAGATATCCTAAAAACAACCACTGCACAGAGGTAGTTTCCTGCATTTAAATAGAGAAAAAATCTATTTTAATCAAGTATAATCAGGGGGAAGCACAAATGCAGTCCCCCACTACCAGATATTGCGCAGTCCAGTTTCCTGCATTTGGGATAATCGCAGGCATCAGCACAGCCAGAGTGCAATGGAAGAGCCTCATCCTGGGAGAACCAGCTTTTTGATCATGATATCTCCTCTGCCAGGTAAGTATGATTTTATGAAGAAAAGCAAACCACCACTACCTGGGAAAATCTCTAGGAACATACGGAGAGTTTCTTTTGGCGAACCATACTTTATGTGCTGCAGACACAATTTAAAACAATGCACTACTCTAAACGCATAAGACAGTGGTACTCATTCTTCAGCAAAACCCCTACATTTCACAAAGGCAGAAAAACTCAAGTCCTCCCATGATACACTGCAGCAATCTCATTTGCATATGGAGACCCCTCCTTTTATGTAGCCAGGAAGTCTAAACCTTTCATCAGCAACGCAGACACTGCTCCATAGGGGAGAAATGCATGGGACCAGTAGCCAATGCTAAAAGGAAATAGTACCAAAAACATTAATGCAGTTATATTTGCTATACATTCAAGCTGATTCCAAAAAGTCTAAATTGTGTCATTAAAGTCTATTTATTTGTTTAGCTTTATAAATTGAAGCTTTCAGTCACACTTTCCACATATGCAATGACTGACCAGGTGAAGCTGCAGACTAACAGTATAGGCCAGGGATGGCGAACCTATGACACGCATGCCAAAGAGTGCACGCAGAACCCTCTCTGTTGGCATGCGAGCCGTTCGCCAAACCTGTCTTCAGTACAGTTCACCAGATAAAGATAGTTGCAATAGGCTGCCTCCGGAGCAGCCTGGCCGGATGTGTCAGTGCTGCCTCCGGAGCAGCCTGGCCGGATGTGTCAGTGCTGCCTCCGGAGCAGCCTGGCCGGATGTGTCAGTGCTGCCTCCGGAGCAGCCTGGCCGGATGTGTCAGTGCTGCCTCCGGAGCAGCCTGGCCGGATGTGTCAGTGCTGCCTCCGGAGCAGCCTGGCCGGATGTGTCAGTGTTGCCTCCGGAGCAGTACTGGCAAATATTTTTTTACAAAAAAAAGCACTGGTTAAAGCAGCAGTTCTCAACCTGTGGGTCGCGACCCCGGCGGGGGTAGCGAGGCCATCCCACTGGGGTCGAGAACCGCGCCAGCATGCGGAAGCGCCCGCAGGAACCCTTCTTATAAGGCAGCGGTTCTCAACCTGTGGGTCGTGAGGCCGTCCCACTTGGATCGAGAACCGCGCCGACATCCGGAAGTACCCGCAGGAACCCTTCTTATAAGGGTTCTCGCGGGGTGACGTCGGCCGTAAACGTCACCACGAGATGCGCGACGTGATGATGTTTCGGCCGAACGTCACCACGTGATGTGGGTACGTGATGACATTTCGGCCGAACGTCACCACGTGACGCGCGTACGTGATGACGTTCGGCCGAAACGTCATCACGCGTGGCGTGGTAACGTCAGCGCAGTGACATCAGAGGGGGTCGCGGTCGCAAAAAGGTTGAGAACCGCTGTTATAAGGGTTCCTGCGGGGTGACGTCGGCCGAAAATGCGTGATGGCGCGGTGACATCAGCGGGGGTCGTGGTCCCACAAAGGTTGAGAACCACTGGGTTAAAGTGTTCCTGTCACCTCAAAACTCAAATACTAATTTAGGTTTTACTAATGAAATAAGCGCTTTTGTAAATATATATATATATATATATATTTTAAAAATGTACCGTTATACAGCGTTTCTCTCTGTCATCTTCCTTGTCCGCCTGTCTTTTCTTTCCTGAGTAGGGTGGGCAGGGCTAAATAATGATTGACATTATAGCTCCTCCAATCAGATCCCTGTTAGATCACAATTTAAGGGATCTGATTGGAAGAGGCCTAGTCCTGTTCTTTCTTATGGATCTTTAGACATTAAATATTAATGAAGTGATCCATAAAGCCCAATTTGACAAGTTTGCAGCTGAGAGAGAGACAATGCAAACCAATAAAAATCAGGAATTTAACTTCAAAGAAGACATTTTAACATGTACTGCACAGGAATAACTAGCATACTGATCCAAATAGTCATTTTATTTTTTTTCCTGGCTTTCCTGGTCCTTTAGAAAGATTGAGCCCTCCATGCAAGATTATAGTAGATAATTAACCCCCTAAATAAAATATAAAACACAGCACAAATTCTAGTTGTGAGTAGTTTGAAAATTTGAAGTACAACAAATTTTATTTACACAGTTCTTTTAACCTGGATTTTAATTTGCATTTCTGCTCCTTTCAATTGGAAATGACAAAAAACGAGATCTTGAAAAAAAAAAAATCTTATCTAACAAACTTCAAATCCAAAACATTAAAAATGTAATATATCTGCTTCCGAGATACAATTTTTATACTTCCTCTCGAATCTGTTCAAATTTCACCATCAACGTGTCAGTACTTTGCTTTAGAACCTCCAGTGAATCTTTAACGGATTCCAGTTCATTCTGATTGGCTTCTATTTTGACAGAATAAGCTACCAGACTGTCAACTGCTGTCCTCATCATTTTTAAATCTGCCTCCAGTTTAGCAACTGATTCACTCAAACCATCAACATTAAACTGCTGAACTAAGGAATCAATGTTGTTAATGTTTGCTTCAATGGTAGTTTTCCACTGATCATATTGTTGTTTTAGGTCTTTATACTCATCGTTGTGACTGTCAAGAACACTAGCAATGTGTGTTTGCAGCTTTTCAAATTCTGTAAAAACGTTGGGAAGGTCAGATGCAATAGATTTCAGCGAGTCAACTTCTCCAGTCAATGTTGTAAGACTTTTTTCTAAGGTGGGTAGCAATGGTGGTGCTGTATCCTCAGGTGATCTCTCCTTAAGAGTTCCGAATGCTTCCTCAGTATTGGCTAACCTCTGGCTGTAATCTGCAAAGCTGTTTTTCAAATTCTCAAACTCTTCATGCTGCTGAGATGACTGAGAGCTTAATATATCCACAATACCTTGAATAGGTTTTAATTTCAATTCTAGACCATCTGCAACACTTTCAAACTCTTTAAGCAGATCTTGTTTTGTGGTGTCAAACTGAGTTTTAATTTCAGTAAAGGAAGATGACATATCCGCAAACTCTCTATTAAACCTTTCAAGATCACTTTGTTTAGACAATGTTTCTTTTAAGTCTTGGACCACTGCAATTTGTGCATTGACACTGCTTTTTAAATCATTGTGTCCATCTTTGAGAATCTGAATTTCATTACTGTTGATTGCAACAGAATCTACATTTTGAGCATTATTCATTAACCACTGAATAGATTCACCATTAGAATTAACAGATGATTGCAGCTCAGATGTTGTTTGTTTTAAATTCTCTAGTTGACTCTGAACTGAATTTAAATCTGTCAATGAGGCTAATTTATCCTTTAAAATATTGATTTCATCTTGGCTTGTTTTTTGTATGTCAATAACATCCTTAATTCCTTCATTAAGGGAGTTGCTCAGCTCAGTAAATTTTTCTTTCACTGTGTTTTCAAAATGGACTGAATCAGTCTCTCGTTGTTCCTTCACAATCTGAATGTCGCTAGAAAATTCTTTTTGAAATTTTTTCAGTATGGCGCCAATTTGATCCAAATCTTTTTCACTTTTTTTAATGGAAGAATCGTGAGATAACTGCTTCTCCTGGATGTCTTTGGAGATGAATTCTAAGCGCCCAACTGTATTTTCCAGTCCCTTCACCTGAAAGAGATTTAAAAAATGATAAATGAAACCATACGGATAAATTAGCCATTTACATTACTTATAATTAGAAACAAAATGGGTGTAAAAATGTATCCGTGGAAAATTTTTACCACCTTTAGGGAATTACCAAACATGACTTCAAAAATTAACTTAAGGTGAACATGTTTTTTTTGTTTGTTTGCTTAATTTGTTTGTGTTTTAACGAGACGTAATGACTTGTTTGGTCAAGGGGTGATTTGCAAAGGGGAGGAGTGGGAGGTACTTACCTATCGTACTTTTAATCTGCAGCGCTGCCTCCTGCTGTTACTATCAGCTGATCTCTTCTGCTGTGCAAAGCTCTGCGATCCTCTTAATTTCCTGTTCAAACTCACTAAGGTGAGCATGCTCAGAAGCAGAATTTCCATGAAAAACTGCTACTGCTCATGCTCAGTGAGTTTTAAAAGGAAGCAGGAGGTAAAGACGATTTCAGAGCTTCACACAGCAGAAGGGATCAGCTTGACATTAACAGTAGGAGGCAGTGCTGGAGCTTAAAAATGCGATAGGTAAGTACCTCCCCCTTGCAAATCACCCCTTGACCAAACAAGCCATTACTACTTCTTTAAATGTGAGCAAATTAGTCAGAGAACTGGATATATACAGTATATACCTCAGACAAAGGCTACATTTTAATTATTAATTCATTTTAATTTTAGAATTTCAAATTGTTGCATTTGTTAGAACTTTATGTGAAACAGACGTAACCCTGTGAAAACAGACCATGTGTTACAGTTTGCTTAGAGGAACTTTCCACCAGTCAGTAAATCTGATCCAGTAAAACACCAGCCCTGAAACCTAATCCCACCATTTTGATCTTACTAATGTGGAGATATTTTAAGCATTGTGGATACTGAAGAATATGTTCCAAAGAAAGAAGCAAAATATCTTTCCTCCACTGCCTACAATTGTTACTGCAGTTTCTTTCTTCTGATTTGAAGGCTCCTAAATATAATGATTTGTTTTATTTCACTAGCGCCAGAATACAAATCACAATTAATCATATTTCTTATACATTGAGATTAGGATGAAATAGTTGTTCAAGGTCTATGAAGAATGTTTGCGTTGGCAAAGGAGAAGATTGTAGCAAAGCATGGACGATGCCAATGCAACAGATTAATAGATTAGATTTAGATACCTTTATATTCCTTATGTTTTCTGTATGGGTTGTAACTAACTTGCCCATGGTAAATTAGCCAGATCATGTGCAGGAAAGTTCCTGATTTAAGATTTTCTAGCAGGAATCATGAACAGAGAACACATTTCCCACATTCAAATATGCCTGCTTCACTTGTGAATTTGGCAACCCAGAGACATCTTGAGACACACACACAAAAACTAAATATATGAGCTCAGGTAGATGAAAGAGAATTGAATCCATTTAGTGCCATACTGATCTAGAGGAGATGGGGGACCAACAGGCACTTGTAGGGTTAAGATTACCTGCCTTTATATAGAGTCGAATCAGTCCAATATAACTGTAAATTCAGTATTACTCAAAAGAACACAATGGAGGGGTATGGAAGTGAAAGGACTAGTAACCCCCCCAAAAAAAATACTACTACTAATAATAATAATAGTAATTCCCATATGGATCCATAAAGCACTTATTTAAATACAAACCTTGGAAAAATGCTAAAGTTAATTTCATGATTTTTATTGCTTTGTCCATTTTTATCTTTACTGATAGCAGCCATGTTGTTAAGAAGACCTCATCCAGTCCTATAGTTTTCTATGGTGCTTTACATAAGGCATATACAGGAAGTGTTCCTTAAAGCCAGATTTTTAAAGCTAAATATCTTACTTAATACACACTATTTCAAATTTTTGAAAGAACAGATTGAGGGGGTTATTCACTAAGGTGCGAATTCGACTGTCAGCGGATTCCCATAGAAAATCCGCTACAATTTCCCCACTGTAAAGTCGCAACAATTTTTTAATGTAAAGATTGCAACAATTTTCCTATAATAAAGTCGCGACTGCGACAATATTCTCATTATAAAGACGCATCTGCAACAGTAGCAGTGTATTGCGACTGTCTTTATCTGGCAAATTTGCACCTATGCGCAACAATTCAGACTTTAGTGAATAACCCCCTGAATGTATAATAACTATAAATGTATCCGAGACATTTATAATGTTTTGCTGTTACTGTACTTTTAAAGCCTAGGGCAACTGTTGCCAAGGGTGGAATAGCTTAACAGCTTCAGAGCTGTCATCATGAACTAGATCTAAATGTACTAGTTCAGCCGCAGTGATCTTGCAAATAAGACCATTAAAAGTCAGAAAACAGCTTGTTAAGAGTCAGTAACAATAATTTTGTTGGCAGTTGCTCAGCACCAACCCTATATGGACCTATACATTGTGGAGCATATTTCCCATAAGTGGAATGTTTCTATTGAATTTGTACAACTTTTTAAATAATAATTTACTCTGGTTGCAAGGTTTTACAGTAAAGCTTTTTATGAATGATTTTTCACCTCATTCAATGCAATGCCTAATCGCGCGCCTGTGTGTTTTCACTTTAGCTGCATTTATCATAATATAACAGACTTGGCACAAGATAATTATGGGATAAAAAGGCAGAAAGTGCATCAAAATGGACAAGTACTGTCAAATTTCTCAATGCATTATGGGAATTTCCATGCCTGTCTGACCTCACATCTCCGGTGCAGATAAAAATGAGCTAAGCACATTATGATGTCACACAGAAAAAGAAATGATGATAGCAAAAATACATTTATACTTTCTTGACCAACAGTCTTAGCAGAAGATATTTTCAGAGCTCATTAAATCTCAATTTGATTTCAGACTAATTTGGCTGAGACTTTTGGCAGGTCTTTCATGACCAGGGTGACTAATACAGGTAAGTACATTCACAATGTTAGATTAGTGACACTGGCAGTTGTAAGAAATGGAATGTAGGTGAAACACACCCTGCAGCTTGTCACACCTTAGTGAACCTTACATTAAGATCAGTGCTGTATGCACCTCCAAGCTGGCTGACACTGCCACTGCCACTGCACAATACATTAGGGGAATTTACCAACAGTGGTCTAGTAAGGGGGATACGGAGGTTTCTGCTGTAGGGGGGCAGCCAGCTCAGCAAACCTGCAGGCAGCAGTGGCTCCGAAAAATGCCCATTACAGTGCAGGCAGCAGTATCCCTGGGCAATGCCCATTACAGTGCAGGGAGCAGTAGCCCCGGGCAATGCCCATTACAGCACTAATGTAGCAGTTGTCAACTTCTATGCATAAGTAGTACTACCTTTTCTGGGTCCCTTCATCAATTTGTGCAGAAAGGAGAAGGATGCACAACCCACATCTCAATACAGTGAGTGGCAGTGTTGGAGACTTTATAACTGCAAATGATAAGGATTAAGTTTTCTGGTATTCATCATGCCTTGACTCAAACTTCGCCTGCTGCACCCCAACTGTTTGGGACAAGATTAGCATACCTTCCAAGTTTCAACGGGAAACACCTGGTACAGGGCAAGAGAAAGGGCAGGAGAGGAGAGGACAGGGAATGCTATCAGGGTATCCAGAACAGCAGGACGGAACCCCAAAAAATGGCTCTGTCCCGTGGTACCTGCGGCACTTGGGGAGGTCTGGATTAGACATATGGTAATATATGGCTATGAATAATCTGTAACTCAGGGTAATACATTTACCAAGGACAGATTAGTTGGAATTAACCAGAGGGAAAAAAAAATCCATTGTAAATGCAACTGTCCAGCAGTTTAGTAAACTAGAGATATTTTTTTATAAGGTTTAGCCCAGAACTCTCTTATTCACAAAGAGACGAACAATTACTGCTGCTACATGATTTCCTTTAAAAACACAAATAGATCAACAGGTGCTCATTTACTTGGCTATAAACTACATGGTTATTACACTATTACACTGTACAATTGCTGTTTAAATATGTGAGCTGCAAACCAGACTTGGGGGGGAATTCACCATTGTGCGAGTCACGTCACCTTGCCGAGACTGGAATACCTTTAAAGCGTTCGCTGATGTCCGTGTGCAGGACATCAGCAAGCACATAACAGTGTGTGCGAAGTGAGCCGAAGGATTCAGAGCTAACTTCTCACAATGGTGAATTCTCCCCGTGAGAGAATGAAATGCAAAGCCACATGGTTAAGATGAAAGTTGCAAAATGATGAAGGTTCAGTGTGATTGGCTGGATAGGAAACTGCTTCACACATGCACTAATGTACGTGTGGCAGTATCCTTTGCTGGCCTATATTCAGTTTAAGCAAGCTGGGTTTTCCAGTCAGGCAAGGATTGTCAGGGAAACATTATTAAGAAGACCAGCATGGCCCAGCACTTCCATAAATACTTATTTTACTATGTGAGACTTTAGGGTGTAGTTAAATGCCTGGCTCTACCTGAGTACACTAGAGACCATCAGTAGATTAAAGGACCAATAACCAGAAAGAGGGAAAAAAAAGTGCTTTGGAAAGAAAGTTATTCCTGCATCCTACTTGTACAGACATTGTTATCCTTAAAATTGAAACTCCTGATTTCTATTGTTTTGTGTTTGTTCTTACATGGTTGCAGCAATTATCTGTAACAAATTTCTACTATTTCCATTTTTATCTATGGAACTTTAGAGATACCCTATTCATGAAGTGCCCCATAAAGTCCAGTTTATAAAATATTTGACTTCCAAGTTGATATTATTTCAAGTACTGCATGGAGAGAAGGATCATACTAATCCAAATATCAATTTGCTTTTCTTGATGTCAGTTCCCCTTTAAAGGCTAAGTCAGCATTACAGAAGTGTTTCTACTTTACATTGGGTGGCAGGCCTTGTTAAGTAGCAATCTATGGTCAGATTTTGGTGACGGAAGGGGACATAATCTGCTGCTCCCCCCACAATAATCTATTGCTATGGGCCACTTGCAAACTAAATAAAAAAAATAATTTGTTGGTAAAATGGTATAACAGTGGAATATAGTTATATTTATGAGATGTATTTGTGCACATAATTACTGTGAGAAAACTGCTCAATGTAGTGCTAGCCTTAGGATGGGATTCTCTGAATTTTAATGCCTCGTTGCACTTTATTAAACTTCCTTATTCAGACAGCATTCCACACCACATTCTTTTAGCAGAACAACTCTCAAAAATATGTCTCACGTACAGTGATTGAACTGGATCGTATATCTGGAAAAATCCAGCTGATTGAAATATAGTCCTATTCCAAACAGTGGCCTGGCCTGCTCATCAATCTCTGAGTGGAGAGATTCCAGAAATAATTAAGAGGACAAAAAAAAAAAAAAAAAAAATCTTTCTGTTTCTTCGATTCATAGCTGCAGGGATTTAAAAGATCAGCAGAGTGACAGTAAAGGTGGTGGGAAGGTGATTTGTGGGTAATTTAAAACCTCAGCGTTTTTATCTATATAAAATGAACAGGCACAGGGTATATTTTAAAAAACCAATAAGGTTATTATTATAAGTTTTCCAAATAAGAACATTTAATCGGTTGCTTTCTAACAAATAATTGCCAGGAGGAGTCGTTTTCTAACTTTAGTCAGCCACCTACTCATGAACTACAACTCCCACCATTGAACTACAACTCCCACCATTCCACTAGCAGCTGAAGGCAGTGGGACAATGATGTCATGTAACAGAAGATAAAAGGTAGACTTGTCTGATATGCTAAGCTACCTCCTAACACCTAAAAAAAAAAAAAGTTGAATATATATATATTTTCTATAACTGGAGGAAAAATGTCTAGGTTGCATCATAAACTTCCTATCCAATCTACAACAAAGAAATAACTGCAGGAAGCATCTCAGCCTGCTGAAAAGCACAGTACAGGTAGTCCTCGGGTTACGACGACCTCGTGTTACATCGTTTCGGGGTTTCGACGCTTTATACAATGCCTTGTTCCGACTTACACGGTTTTGCGACGTAAGTCGAACTGCGTGCAACCATACTGTATGAACGTATGATCCGACTTACATCGAAATTCGGTTTACGACGCCGCGTAAAAACGGATCAACGTCGTTATCGAGGACTACCTGTATATACAAGTTATAGAAAGTTCTCCAGCAGACCCACATGATATAGAAGCTGCTTTTTTTTCAGTCATTGATAAGTCTAGCAGTAACACTCAGCATCTCAAGCTACTCTATCAGGAAGTAGAATTAAGTAGAGGAGAATGATACATTGTATCACTGTTACCTGCTTCTGGAGGGAGTGCACAGTATCTGCCAGATCACCCTTCTGCTGGTACATATGATTGAGTTTCATGCTGATTTGGGCAAGTTCATCCTGCAGACTGAACACCAGCCACCCTGTGCCACCTACCGCTGCGATTACACCTACATACAGGAGAAAGGAGAAATATTTCCAAATGCTCCCACCAGAAGCTGCTTTGTGGGAGTTAGAGGAACCGGACTTGTTGGATTTGGACTTTTTCTCTACTCCATTGGATGAGTTCTGGCTGTTGGATTCGGAAGCTGCGGCTTTGTTGCGTTGCCTTGCGCCAGACATAGTGATCTGCCAGAGTATAAAGCTACAGACAGGCGACTGGTAGTGGACTTTTCACTGGATCCCCCTATGAATGGCCGCTGTAGTGTAATGAATGATATGTGTCCCACATCAGCCAAAAAAGGGATGCAGGGAAACTAAATACGGAGGCAGTACAGAATGAGCCCCCTCCCTCCTGTACACACACACCCATAGTGACTCCTCCTGTCCAGGGCTGGAGACAGTGCCACGCACACACTCTTTAACCTCTCCCCATCTGGATACAGCCAGACAAGCAGCTCGCTGGAGAGGTTCACTGTGTATGGGGGGGAGGCTGTGTGAGTTAGGGGCAAACAGAAACACAAAGCTTTTATCACTGAGACTGACTTGTTACATGTGCAAATGTATGAAAATAAAAACGAGGTTTACACCTTTAAATATAAAAATACA
>WMED01023111.1:0-11520 GCA_019650415.1 Pipa parva
CAAAGGGTCTGAATACTTATGACCATGTGATATTTCAGTTTTTCTTGTTTAATAAATTGGCAAAAAATATCTACATTTCTGTTTTTTTTTTCTTTCAGCATGGAGTGCAGAGTGTACAATAATGAGCAGTGCTTTCCCACTAGAACCCTGACTGGAATACTATTTCATGGGTGAAATTAACTAAAGTCAAAAATTATTATTTCAATTTTTGCACCTGTTTTTTGGCCATTTTTCGCTGCAAAAATGGGCAAAAATGTTGCCATTTTTCGCCAGAAAAATGGCCAAAAAGATCTAAAATTAAGTTTTCAACCTTTTTGCCTCCATTTTTTAAAACATTTTTCACCCAAAAAACAGTTGAAAAGGGTGGCAAAAAGGTCGAAAACTATTCTCCCATTTCTGCAGCAAAAAAGTAAAAAACAAAAAACAAAAAAAACAAAACATTTTTGACTGTGGTAAATTTCATCCCAAGTGAATTGCACATTTTTGATATTGTTGGAAAGCACCATGATATATCCACTTTTTATGGACACGCATATCCTAAAAAATGCTTTCAAAGATGAAGCCCACTGGCAATTGTTGAAATACAATGTTGACTTACTACTGAGCATTTGGCTCTTAATGGATGCTGGAAGCTGCAGTCCAATCCAGACGGTGCCATTGCAGCTCCATGGAACCAGATCATGAAGGAACCTGCCATACCTTACCCAACAACAGGGCTTCACCCCTAAGAGAAGCACCACACACTGGAAAGCATGATGTATGATAAAAATGTAAATCAATTGGAAAGCTGTGCATATGCTTGTTTTTTTTATTAATCTCTTTCAGTAATCACTGCCAATGACAATTGTAAAAAGCCAAATAAAAACAGCACCACTGAAAAAGTCAGTAAGCACTCTTTCTTTTCCTAACAGTGAGTGTATATACATACATCCAATGCATGGCAATATAAATAGAAATAATTCATTTATTTCATTAAAATATAACAGTGAAAATGAAGACTTTGTTGCTAATACATTTGCTAATTTAGCAAATGATACAAGTCCCTTTACCTAAATAAAATAGCACTTAGTGTATTCCCAGATTAAGTTCCTAGAATGGTCTTTCGTAAAGCCTTTACGGTGACAACATACACAGTTCTTCTTCACCATCCTTGTTAGATTCTTGTTAGGAAGCCAAGTTTGAGACTGCTGGGAATTTGGATCATTTCCAGTGAATGTGGAGATGGGCTGAACGGAAATGTCACTTGGAAGAGGTATTTGCTATCCAACATTAACTGTGAATTATCTTCTCTGTTATTTAACATGGACTGTAATAGATATAAATGGAGTTAATGGTGCACTAATGTTTTACTGTTAATAGCATGGCCCTAATGTAAATAATTTTACCATTTAACTGAAAATAAGGCTGCAAAACTCAATTGCAATTTTTACACATATACACTGAAAGTGATATTAACTATTATTTAATCTTCATGATGTAAGAGGATTTTAAATATATGTACATATTCAATATTGATGACTTACTGATAGGTTCAATTTAAGGAGAAGTTTAACAAGAAAAAAATAATAATTCGCCTTTGAAAAGCAATTTTATAACCCATACTCTTTTTTTACATACAACTTGTAAGGATTGTTTTGCAAGCCCCACATTTCACTGAAATATAAATACAGTATGCATACAGCAATCAGTTCTCCTTAAAGGTTATTAGATGTCAATTTCTCTACTTCTCTAATTAACAATAACAAGAGCAATGCTTGCTCCATGTGATCAGGACTATAAATAATAAAACAAATATTTCATTTTATTTGTATATATTAAGCTATTAGGGGTGTTACAATGAAACTATTTTTCTAATGAATGAACATTACAAAACTAATGACCTAACATTTTTAGGTCAATTTTTACACTTAGACATCAGTTACAATATATGAAAACTCCAAAAGAATTTTAAAGAATCAGATTACCTGAACTTTGCGCACAAAGGATGGCGGTACTCGTTTCTCAAAATCATCAATTGGTGTGTAAGAATTCAGGATCTTTACAATCTGTACAAAGAAATAATAGAAAACACATTTAAGATTAAAATTATTTACAGTGTTCTCCTTTTGACATTTAAGGCACTTCATTCTGTTGCCCATCCCTATATGTCCTCACTCGTATGCCCGCACATTCCTCAAAGTCAACTGCACTCCTCCCAATGCAACCAGCTTTGCAGGCCACATACTAATACTGCCCTTTCTCGTCTTAAACCCTTTTCTCTCTCTGCTTCCCACATCTGGAATTCTATACCCCTTTATCTTCACCAGGAACATTCCCTCTGCACTTTTAAAACCAAACTGAAATCCTATCTTTCGGAGCACTAGCAATGATTTTTATCTTTAGTTATTCATGCTTAATATCTGTATTTATTGACCTATTTAATTTTTATTTATTGACCTGTGTTTCAGTACATTGCTACAGCTCTTATTACCCTTCTTTTATGCAAGTCTTCCTCCCATTTAGATTGTAAGCTGTACAGGGCAGGGACCTCCAACCTCTTGTGTCAACTACAACCTAGCACTTAAAGTGAAGTATCTTTGTGATGTTATACTTGTATTGTTTAATGCACTTTTCCCATGTCTGTATTATACTTGCATTGCTAAACTGTATAGCACTGCATAAATTTTTGGTGCTTTATAAATAAAATTATACATACAAAATATCAGAGAGGACAGAAAAGGCATTTAGAAATGTAAATATTGCAGCAAAGGTTGTAAAGTGGTAAGTACAAGCTAACTGAAATTGAATATGTGAAACAAAGTGAGAAGCAAAGATCAGTTATAAAATTTCTTGTAGTTGTATCAATGGCAAGAGAGCTAATGTAATATAGAAAACAATATAGAAAGCAATGAAAAATGGCTGTTTATTACAGGAGATACTGAGTGAAACATGCTAGATCAGTGGTTCTCAACCTTTTTATTGCTGCGACCCTTTAGTACAGTTTCCCCTGATTTGGCGACCCAAATAACAAAGTAATGTAAGTAACTGTTTCAGGATAATAAACCAGGATCTCAAATAAGATCAGAGAAAACTTGCAATATAAATATAAAAATAAAAAAGAGAGAGATTCGCTGATAACAGGTGAAAGGTACAGTGCAATAAATAGGTAGATTTTACTACCATCACCTGCTACCAGTGAATCTCTCTTTTTTTTAATTTTTATGACCCCAATAACAATTTTTTGGTCAAAATAGACTGCTACTGTCGTAGTTGAGACTTTAATATGGGAATATTGTCGTGGTCGCAACATTAATATAGGAATATTGTCGCAATCGTGGATTTGCTATGGGAATTTGCTGTTTGAGAATTCGATTCCGATGGTCTTAGGCAACCCCTGGCAAATCGTCATTTGACCCCCAAGTTGATAACCGCTGTGCTAGATGCTAACATGTTTTGAACTTGTTTGCACAAGACATAACCCAAAACATTTTCACAAGACAAGGATTCACATATCTACAAATCTTTAGTGGCCATATACATTACAATAATGTTGCCTAGTTTGACAATTTCCAACCAACCTGACCAATAACTCTAAGGCTCTGATTTATTAGATTATTGCCAGACTGGAATTAAATAAATTGATCGCTCAAAACAGATTGGCCAAGGAAAGCCACCAACATGTATGTAATATGTTGCCCATCCTTTCACCACACTGCATAACCTTCATGCAAACTGACTGTTCAGGAAGAAGTGAATTGGATATCGGTGTTTCTGTAGACTGACAACAGGTTCATTTAAATTTTGCAAATCCTTCTTTCTAAACTGAATACATATGCTTAATAATTACTAAATAATTTAAAGTTCCTTAATCTTAACTATATCTATGAATATGACTGACATAAGAAAAACTAGTAGGTTAGAGATATTATTGCATTTGTTAAAGTAATGGTCCTGGGATAGGTTCAAGTATAATTCTAAAGATACCGTAGAAATGTTTTTTTCCTAGGAAGCAAATTGAAGACACCTTAAAGTATTAATTCTTCTTGTGGTTTAGCCTTCCTCTGGATTAATCACAAGGTCAACATAAATGTGTGAAAAGCAATGAACTTCAGTTCCATTAACAGCTATGTTATTATAAAGTAATGTTCTTTTAAGCACAAAGTTGGGAAAGAAGAACTCGCTTTCTCTCACAGGACACTTTATTGATACTAAATACGCCACCCACCCAGTTCAAGCGTTCAAATATTTTACTGCAAGACGGAAACAATTTAAATACTTTACATATCTTAATGTGCCAAATCCATTTACAACAACCTGCCTATCTTGAAATTAATTATTGAAATGTTGTGTTTCCTGTCAAGCAAAGAACTGAGTGAATCACTGAACTAATTTTACCTGCACAGTGGATAGAGCGTTACAACGTTCACAGATTTCTTTGGCATCTTCATCTTTCACTTTTTTCACCTGTAATAGCCAAGCTGTTTGGGACAGGGGCTCCAACATTTCCTTGGCAGTAGCTCCCTGGAGGTTTTTTCCTTGCAACCATTCCTCAAGGTAACTGATGTTACACCTAAAAAGGCAGGATCTCCATGTTAGGCCATAAAGATCAGTAGCAGCAAATTGTAGTTGTCAATAATTGCCCTCACAGTTAAATAGACATATCATGGTTATAGATTACTGTTTCAAATCACATTGGCTTCAAACAAGAGCTAATAACATTGGCCTTAAAGGTGAACTAAAGCTCGTCAGGACTGGGATGATTCTTAAGAGGGGAGGCAGGAAATACCAATAGTGGTTTTATGCTCCAGTACTGCCTCCTGCTAGCAATACCAAGCTAATCTCATTTGATCTACACACCGCTGCGATCCTCTTCACTTCCTGGTGCATTTTCAACAAACTGAGCAATCGCAGAAACAGTTTTACATCAGAATTCTGCTTCTGCATTTGCTCAATTTGCTGAAAATCCAATCGCAGCAGTGAGCAGAGCATAAGAGATTGGTTTATTATTGAGAGCAGAAGGCAGTTGTGGAGCATAAAACACCTATTGGTAATTATTTCTCTCCTTCCCCCTCCCAACTACTTTTAGTTCTCCTGTAAGGATGTAGTAATAACAACCAGACATATTTACTGTATCAAAATGGTCAAAAAGTGGTAAAAAAAAAAAATCTTTTTTTCCATACTTTACTTTTTGACCATTTTGCCTAGTGATCCATAATTATTGCTGCAATTTTTTCATTGAGTCAGAATATTCAGTGATTGACAGTGCAACTAAACTTTACTAGGGTTTTTCACCACTGTTGCTGCAACTATTAAACCTATAACATAATCATATCAGCCTTAACTTTTTGAAGCTGCGACTTGCTGATTTTGCTTTGCTGGAGTTTAATACCATCTTATTACATTTGATTTTGCAGCAATTTGCCATTCCTGACCTGACTTAAAAAAATCTATTTCCTAAGAGACAGGGGACAGGAGTGAGGTGGAAATCTGGAAAAATTATCAACGCAGCTTTGAAATAATGTGCAAAAATGCTGCAACATTGTAATAAAAAGGACAATGGTCAAAAATGAGAAGGCAGGATTTCCACTGTTAGATATAGGACAAAATAAAGAATTCTGCTAATTGTTAAGAAATGAATGAATGTGAAGCTATTCAGCAGTAGTTTTGTCTACTATAACTATGACTAAAGCATGTACAGTACTTAGCCCTCACTCACCCCATCTCTGACACATTTTATATTAGTATTATTTGTGTTCATACTTTCACAAAATAACCATGCTCTCTGCAGGGCTCAGGAGCGCATGTAAAGAAAAATAAATACAAATCTAGTGCAAATATGTTAATAAAAAGATAAAACCACACACCACTTTGTGACACTGCAACCGGATATATTGATGAGTGATGGTGGGTGAAACAAAAATATTATTGTACAGTACTCTTCTATCTGGTGCCACAACCAAACCAAATGATTCAATGTGAAAATACTCCAAATTGTATGCTTTTTCAGTCCAATTAGTGCAGTCCATACCTCATGTGCTTAAGCTTACCAAATGATTTTGTGACATTTTCTTATTGTGGCAGAGTGGTGAATCACATACACAATACCGGGAGCAGCTGGGAAGATTTTACATATGGACAAATGGAATTTTGGACTGGATGATGTCATCATATATTAAGTACACATTACAATACTTTCTAGTCACTTTTTTCATATTGGTTACATGCACTGTGTTTTTCTATCAAGATTTGACAGCATTTTGTGTGTTTTGCATAATTTTGGCAATGTGTTCATACCTTATTTGCATCCCTTTCCTGCATGAGCACATGTCTTTACGAAGGAAAAGACTGTTCAAGGTGACAGTTGCGATCAGGAAGAAGAGCTGCTTCACTGCTTGTTTCAGTAATTCCTGGTCCATGCCATGCTGACACATTGTGGTATAGAAGTAACTAAGCTGTTGGAGAATTGAGGTCATAGTGTAAGAAGAGTCTGTGTCATCTACACTAGATGAACGCTTACGGAATCCTGTAGGTTTGGAAACTGAAATTCCATGAAGACTTTCATGCTCCAGCATCCCAGGAACTAAAACATATACATTTTATGAATCATTAATATACAAATTCTGTGAATTCTTCTTTAATTCTTTAATATACAAATTCTGTGGACCACAATCTTACCTATCATGGGTTGAATGTTGTTCTCCATAACAGTAATAAACTGCTGGTAGATGCGAATTGCCAAATCACTGATGATCTGTCTATATTCTGACAGATCAAAGTTCTTTAAACAGTTCTTATTCTGAAGAGTCTGGTTATATTTCATGAAATCCTTCAAAATGACAGACATACACAATTATTACTTTCTTCCTCAATATTAATATTTTCTACTTAAGCAAGCTTTTCTGAAAACCCAATAACAAGTTATAGGGACCCCTCTCCATACCCAATTCAAATGCTGATTCAGATATGGTGCTTTCATATAGTTAGTGCAAGGCTATACTACTAATTATATGGAGGATTTGCAACATGCAGTAAAAACAGCTACAAAAAGCTTAAATCAATACAACAGAGCTCAATTCACTTGAATGAGAAGAACCCCCCCTGATGTTTTTATAGATTAGTAGACAGAAATATGCCTTAGGCATTTAGTTATTAAAAATTGCTTATATAGCTAAAGCCAGCAGTTGGTCACAGTGGTCATTCAAGTAAAGTGGCCATGTTTTTGTCTGAGATTCTTCAGCATTGTGGTAAGGCATAAAGCCTAGTGTAGCTTTACAATATAGAGTAAATTAAGGATCTTCAATCTAGATACTTGAAACACTGTGGTTAGCAGGACCCTTACTAGCTTTGAGTTCCAACATCTACTGGCCCAGCCAGTAAAGCAAACTCCTGACTGGATAATATGGATGACTACATTAGTTCACTTTTACATTAAACAAACTAAATGTCATAATTATGAAGATGTTAAAAGGCATCCAAAAGGGCAAGAGTCAAATAAGGAAAGAAATACCTCTTCTCCACTGTATTGTTTTAAACAGTTTAGAAAGTGGTGGATATTGGAAAGCCAAAATGATAACATTTCAAAGTCTTCTGCATGGTCCTGCATTTATAAACAGACAAAACCAAACATCAAGGTGAAATAATGCTATAAGGTATTAAGCATACATAGTAATCAGAATTAAAAGATAAATTAATAACATGTCAACCAGCAAAAGCCAGTCATTCACTCCCCACAACTCAGTTTTATGTATCACCCATTGGTCAACAGAAATTATATCTGAATAGTGCAGATTTAAGAAATTAAATTTGTAAGGCTAGATTTAATAGATGGACAAAAAAAAATCTATACATCATAAACGTATTTACATTGTTATGTTGTCACTCAAATACAAAGTAGCATACATTCTTTTAATGTCAGTCATCTACAGTCATACAAACAGAATAACAACAAAAAAAATCACCAAATAAGTATGTCCTCACAGCACCATCAGCACTTACAATGAACAAGTGAGTTGTCTAACACTATTCAAGATATCACAATGCATGCTAATACAGAATGAAAATAGTGACATTTATTGTATTAGCATAGTATAACAAAGTTTCTGGTACCGAAAAAGCCATTTCTGAAAGTGCATGCAGTTTAATTTACATTAGAGTAACTTAAATGTAACTAGAAGGTGACTACTGAAAACTTCCAACAAAGGTGTTAGGAATTGGAAAGCCACCGAATCCAGAAGTTACAAGGGGTCTGTTCATAGTTACAATGAAGGTGACAGAGGCTTCTCTAGGCAGCTGGCATAATGTCATGTGGTGACTTACCAAAGCTTGGATTATAATCATGGTTAGGTCCAATACATGCAAGCAAACAAAAAGTCTGATATTTCTCTTTGTTTTGTCAATGAGAAAAAACACAGAGAAAATGAAAGCAAATTATGATATATAACATATCCTTATAGGTTTAATTAGCACTCAGTTTGTAATAGGAATCTTATGCAAAGAATGAGAAACCACTACCTTGGTCATTTTAAATATATTGTTTTATGAAAACTGGAAATCAGAATATTCAAAATGAAATATGGAGAGATTTGGGGCTAGGAAGCCCTTCAAATGGACACAAACAGCCAATCACAGTTATCAGTAGTCATGTGAACACTTGCGAGCATTAAACCACCACAAAACATCATTTCAAGTAAGGACAAAGGGCATAATGTCTGTACCCTGCACATTTCGCTTTTGCAGTATTTTTCTATTAGTAAAGGACCCATGAAACCAAAGCCTGTACGTCAGTGGTGCACAACCTACAGCCCACGGGCCATATCCAGCCCGCGAGGCATAGGTATCCGGCCCGCATCAGTGGGAAGCTGAGGTATAATTCGGGCTATGAGCCCACACCCTGAAGTCTCCTGCCGGAGCTGCTGGTATGCAACTTTACCTAAATAATGTCGCATATCTCAGGAGCTCTGGCAGCAGGAGGCGGTCCGATAGCCGCGTTGCACTTCAGCTTGCTGGCGTTTTCCTCCCTGGTTTCTCCCTTTTGACAGGCACTTTCCTTGACACTCGGGCCTATTGATCTTCATCCCTGGTATAGTATATTATTGTCTTTGGCTCTATTTTGTGCATCAGCTCCTTTACAAGCCATTTATTCTAGCAGGTTACTTTCTCATGCGCCTTGAGATTTGTTTCTGGTGCCTGTATTCTGCACACATATTTCCTCAGAGGGAGACCCTTTCTGCTTATATGTTTTTGCCCATATGATTTTCATCTTTATATTTATGTGATATCCATTTGTACTTAGCTTTTGTTTCACCTTATATGTTGGGTTTTCCTATATTTCCTATACTCACTTGGGAGGAACATGGCTTTGATTGTTCACCCTGATTATGGGGTTTCCTTTCCCCCTATCATGGTTTCTTTTGTTTTTAATTATTTTTATGGATTTTTGTGCTTTTAAATGTTTTTTTATAAATTAATAAAATTGGTGTGTGCTTTGTTTGGACTCTGTCATCTTCTCTTCTCTTATATATATTTATCTCATCCTCACTACCACCTTATTCTTTTGTATATTTGTTTATTTCTCCCCTTTAACTGCTTAGTGCTTGCTTCCTATTATTTTTGTTTATACTTCAGCTCTGCACCAACATATCCCAGGAGCTTTAACGTAGATTTAAACTTTTCTAAGCATTTCTAAGCAGGGGCGGTCCTGACCCTATTGGTGCCCTGGGCCTCTCCCCCCCCCCTGGCTGCCCCCACCCCCACTCCATGCCCCCCACTCACCTCCATCAGCGTCCCAGCGACGCACCTCCTCTGCTGAGGTAAGTTGAATACGACCAAGCTCCTTAGATTTTCGGGTCTTGCCGGCAAATGCCGAATACAGCCAACAAGAGCTGAAGCAGCAAGGAGTGCCGTTGTATTTAACTTCCCTCATTAGAGGAGGTTCGTCGCTGGAACGCTATTGGAGGCGAGTGAGGGAGGTGAGCAGGGGGTTATCACGGGGCGGGGGGGCACTGGGGGGAGGGCAAGTTTAGCGATGGGCGATGTGGGCGACAGCGCCCCTCAAATAGATTGCGGCCTGGGCCATCACCCACATCGCCCATCGGTAGAACTGGCCCTGTTTCTAAGTATCTAAGTATGCTTAAAAGAGTTTTTGTATTTTTGCGGTGAAGCGGCCCGACACGCGTGTCGGAAATTTATATGGCCCCCAGACCGAAAAAGGTTGGGCATCACTGCTATAGATGAACAATGCTGACATTTTATTTAAGGTACATAAGCATTTCCATCAATGGATGCTGTCAACCTCAATCCTATCATGCGTATTTAATTTTCTTTTGATAGTGATTGTGGGTATTTGCAGCAATAAGGCATTTTTTTGGTTTCTATGTAGAAACTGAATGTATACTTGAGTAGATTTTTATCTGCCTAGTTTGCCATTTATCATTTTTAAGTAATCTTCCATCTGGCTTTCCCCAATGACACATAGTTTTGGTCCACCCTGCTTAAATAGGAGTTTATGGAAAGTGAATAAGAGACCCTTTCTTACTTGTCAGTTTAAAATGGGAACTATAATACTAACTATTGATACATTTTCTTTTACACTAGAATCATTAATGCATTTGTCAACTAGTTCATCACCAGTGCATGTACATGGTGCAACGATCAGGAAGCTACATCATCTCAGTATATATTCCAAGTGGTATTTACCTCTGCTACTTTGTGCATTCAGCAGTAGAATAGTTTTAATATCAGCTTACTCATAGATACACTTGTCAGTTTTTTATACAGCTGTGTACAGTGCAACCTACCTTTCATTGCAGTTTGCTGTTTTATAATGAACACCAATAGTTTTGTTCCATTAAAAACAAAATTACAGATTTTGTAAAATATTCCACACAAAATGAATGTGACCCACCTTAATAACTTGTTTTATGCCATTAATGGTGGTGTTCATCAAGGATTTTATTCGATCTGCCTCATTTATGTAATCTGTGTATCTTATACACATGAACAAAATGTGGGCTGGCAAACCTGGGATCATATTGACTACAACACCACGTGGCTTCAGATCTATTACAATAGGAAAGAAACAGATATTATAGACCATCATATCAATGACCGTATAATACCATGTGTTGTCTGGCAAAATACAAGCATTAAAATATAAAGATTCCAATGCTACATAATATTAACCTAGTACTTATACCACAGGACCAGTAGGAATTCATTCATCTTGCATTTCACATTACTGTTAAGTAATTTACGGTCTGACCAAACTATGAAGTCATTTTTTCTCTTATACTACAGACAGAAATCAACATCCCAGTCTCTAAAGGGCAGCTAAAGTCACAGGCTGGCTGTCATGCTAAATTCTTGTGACTTATTAAATGAACCTATTTAGGCAGTCAAGGGGCTCTCCCTGTAGCCAGCTCAGCTCCTTCAATACTGAAAGAAATAGAGCAGTGCTGCCTCTGCTCCTACACAGAGTAAAGACTTACAGTCATGGCCAAATGTTTTGAGAATGACACAAATGTTAATTTTTACAAAGTCTAC
>WMED01023116.1:425-11520 GCA_019650415.1 Pipa parva
ACAGGAGCCCTCCTCTTTGCACAGAGGGAGTCAGCCAGGACTCCCTCTGTGCCAGATCCAAAGCTCCACCAGCGAAAAAAAACGCCTGGTGGAGCGCAGGACCGGGGGCCACAAACTAGTGTCCTGAGGGCCGCAAATGGCCCGCGAGTTTGAGACCCCTGATCTAAACTGACTGTTTGTATTTACTATGTATCTCACTGTTCTCTAGAACATCCATTCACACTATGCAATTTATTCTGTATCTCACTGTTCAGCAACTTTGGGGCATTTCTACAAGATGCTCACATCCCCATTTATCCCTGTAAACTTGCAAATGAATGTGTCAAACGATTTGATATGCTTCCCTTCAGAATGGCATCTTCCTGTTGACATAAAAATTGTGAGGAAATAAGATGATATTTTGGATTGTCATCTGTACTCCGTTACTAGCAAATGCTTAAAATACAGTACTGTGTGAATGCTTGAAGAGTAAATGTAGAATAAAACATTCTATTTAAGTGAATTAGTAAAAGCTTAAACACTGCTGGCTTCTGTAAATGTATTCTCTACATCAGTGATTTTCAACCTTTTTTGAGCCACGGCACACTTTTTACATTTACAAAATCCTGGGGCACACCACCAACCAAAATGACACAAAATGACACTCTAACACAGTACATATTATACATATAGTTAATATATTTTCTAAATGTATTTATACTCACTTAGTGTGAAACCTGGGCCTGTTTCGATGAACTCAAAAGGGATATTCTGGCAGGAATGGTAGAAAGACACACACAAAGCTCTTCAACAGTTCTCAGTCTCTCTCTACTTTTAGTTTGCTGCCCCCCACATTTTCTGCCCCCACAAGTCCCCCACAATTGCCCACACACTTGCCTCGTACCTCTCTTCCGGCTTTGCGATTCAGTGTCCCTCAGCGTCCCTCCATTAGCAAGATGTAACTTCCTGCAAGCGCCAGGAAGTTACATTATCACTAGTGAAGAACGCAGATAACAGCTGCCGAGGAGGAGGTAAGAGGGAAGAAGCCGCATATACATGGGGAAGGAGCCGCATACTGCCTATTTGTATGCCGTGCCTTCTTTAGCATGTATGTGGGATTCTTCCCACGGCACACTGGTTGAAAATCACTGCTCTACATCTTAGCAGTATTATCCATATGGCTAATACTACACTGTGCATTTTTCCACATTTAAAACAGCCATGCATTATACTGCAAAGGCAAACAGTGTAGCCTTAGTCTTCTATTAAAATAGATTTTAATCAAAGTCTTTAGTGAAAAACTCTATTAAAGGAACAGTCCGGTCAAAAAAAAAAAATTACCTGTAAAGAAATGCTAAAAAGTACTTCCGTGTTGCATACCCCAACTTCAGACGGCGACTCTATGGCATCCAAATCAGGTGATAGTCAGGGGAGCGCACTCCTCTCCAGCTGAGCTCATTGTGAAGCTCCGCATTGGAATTTCCTAGAAGTCACATGGAGAGTGTGAACGTCATCCATGTGACTTTTTGGAAATGCAGATGCAGGGCTTCACTAGAAGCGCAGCTGGAGAGGAATGCACTCCTGAGAGGGTTCACCTGATGTGGAGTGTCTGAAGATTGGGTATACAACACGGAAGTGCTGTATAGTAAGCACTTCTTTACAGGTATGAATTTTAACTTTTAAAAAAAATGTGATAATAAATCATAAGGTGGTAATTAGCATAAATGTATTTTTTTTTTTTTCGGACGGACTGCTCCTTTACGAGAAATGGCAATATAATAGTTCTTAAATGTTCCCCAAATGGAGACTGTTACAGTGTTCTAATCCATGGTTTATATTTTGTTCAAATTAAGTCTTCGAGGCACTGCAAAACATTTAATAAAGCCATTTTGGATTCTTCTTTTTTCACCTACTGGATCATCCTACCATTACCTTCTCCTAGAAAATGTAAGAATATAAAATGATTTAACTAGTAATTAGTAATAAAAGCTAGATGTTCAATTTTCAAGCAACAGATATAGTTGCTGTCAACTAGAAATCAATTACCTCAAACTAAAGTTACTATAACAATTACAAAAATGATTCTACCGTATATGCCAAGTGCCACTGCCCAAACTGAGCAACCTACCTTAAGTGTTGGGTAAGACTTAGCTAAAAATCATAAACATACATTTAAGAGTTGGTTTTGGCATATATATTATATATATATATATATATATATATTTTTTTTTTTTTAGGGAAAATATTTCCTTTAGTAACAAGTTGTAATAACTTATTTTCATTAAACAAATATAATTTTTACAATATCCTACCATAGTGAAGAACCATTTTACATATGTCAATCCTATATTTACATTTGGAAACAAAGTCAGCAACAAATAAGCAAACTAGTTTTAATATTCACAGCAGAATGAAAGTCTTTTTTAGAAAAGAGTTTATCCCTTCACCTGTAAGGCTTGGTAAAGCAGAAAGTACATGAAACTATTTTTTGTTTGTTTACATGCTATCTTTCAGCAACAGCTGGCAACAAACTGAATGAAATAACTGAAGTTCAGCCTGATAACTGACACACAGAAGTGGCATGTCTGTTAGTCAATGATATCAGAATAGCAGCAATAAAATTTAAATATTGTCATAAAAACGCCTCTAATTTGGTTACACAGATTAAAATTTGCGTATTAGCAGTCTATACCAGACCGAGTTTGAGAAGATCTTCACTGGACAGTTTGGTAAATTCATTCAGCCACTGTACAGGAGTCATTCATTCATTTAAACCATCAACAAAAATTTCCCTACAGGAAAACACATTCAGTTAATCAGCTACTATATAGAGCAATGCAAATCTGCCCAAAGGAATCAGATGATCCAGGGATCTAAAGAAGGAAAAGAAATGAATTATAAAGAAGAATGTAGTAACTTAAAGTTCCCTGTAGGTATGATGTGCACACTCTCCCTATGGGTTCTACAAAGTGCCATTGCAGGGCTTCAGTAGGAGCACAACATATGAGGAATTCACTTCTGATAGGAAGTATGCCCTACTTAGGATGCCATAGAGTCGCCAGCGTTGTTTGAGTCTGTGCATTCGGCTGTGGAATGCTACAGGAAGTGCTGTATAGTGTGTATTTACAGGTTAGAATTTTAAATATTAATAAAAATATTTATTATAAACCATATTGGAAGAAATTCTTATTAAGCATAATTAGCACACTTATATTTTTTTAATTCTGGCTGGACTGTTCTTTTAAACTTACTATAAGTGGAAGCCATCCACTACTCCTCTGCAGTTTCCTCATTTCCAGAGTTGAGAGTTCAAGTTCCAAAAACAGCTGGGAATACCCAGGTAATGTTGAAAAATGAGAAATTACTAAACAATGGAAATAAGCAGCTTCTCCACACTCAAAAAGTAGTGAGGCAGAGGCAGTCTCCAGTTAAAAAAAAATAACAATTCAAATGTGTATAAGGGCTTTTTCTGACAAGGCATATCAGCTTCTGTCAGCAAGTAAGCATGTTAATATGCAGGGAGTGAATGATCTCCATGGTCCTTCTATGGGCAATTAAACACAAGATAGATACAAATCTATTAACTCATTTATACTTTTCTTGAAATTCTAACAGCATACATAAAAACTAACATTGAGAAATTCAGATAATATCTGGGTGTAGAGATCTGCCAGCAGCGCTAAAAATGTTCTGTTGCAGCTTACCAAAGATTTCACAAAGGAGCCAGCTATTTAGAGACACTCAGAGAAACATGAGATGTTATATTTCACAAAATCAAATGGAAAGTGTAGGGATTGTAGTCAACTGTGATGTACAGTAGAAAGGAAGGATCAGCTCTAACAACAAATAATATAAAATATATAATTATGTGTTTTTAAGCAGTTTGCACTTCTCTGTACAAGTAGATGACCAAGTTGAAATTAGTCCTCTCAAACTTTGTCTCATTAAGATAGCATGAGTAATAAGCAACCACCACAAAAACAAAAACCTCCACAACCAACATAACATGTAAAAATGCATCAGTGACAAAGTCAATACTGATAAACTCTGGGGTCCAGCATCCAACTGAAGACAATCCAGTTATTTACTACAACTGCTAGGATCCCATATATTGGTAGCTATTTGGAGTTGGTTTATTAAGGTGTGTTTCATGATTGCAGTGCAAAAATAAACGACAACTCCACACAGAATACCAAATATCCTCCCCCCAGATAGAAAGTAAAATCACATAGAATTTTAAAAAATATAACAAGTTTGCGTAACTCGCAAGGAATCGATTGTATTATTAGCTGAAATATTGAAGGGTAAATGACATCCTTACTTGTCATAAGAGAGTTCATGATGATAGAGGTGGCTTTAGCTTTCACCACAGGGACTCTCTCAGTGGAAGAGGAATGGGGGCGAGAAGGCAGAGGCAAGTTATCCCCATCCTCAACCTGCTTAAGACAATGGAGAGGGAAGGAGAGATAGAGAAGTTAGTTAGTATTTTTAATAGCAGAGGAGAAAAAAAAAAAAAAACATTACTATAAAATTTCTGGTGGCTTTTTTTTTTTTTTTTAAACAAAACTATTTAAAGGCACAGTAAATTTTAACATTTCCACTATTTATAAAATAATTTTTCAGAACGATTTTCATTGAACATTTATTCTCAATATAATGAAATAAGATTCTGATGAAGTGCCTTTTCAGCAAGCAGGAGTAAGCAAACATCCTTGGCTATAACACCCATGATTGTGTGTTAGCAGAGTAAGCTACAACATGGAGTTATAAATTTTTTTTTATGTTAAGATACTCTAGGATAGCATCTCTTAGAAAACCTTCAAACAATTTACCCACAATAGAAGTTAGACTTACAGGTCTATAGTTTTCAGGTTCACACTTTGACCCCTTTTTGAATATAGGGACCACATTTACAATACGCCAGTCCTTTGGAACAGTCCCTGTCATTATAGAGTCCCTAAATATTAAATATAATGGTTTATCTATGACTGAGCATAGTTCCCTTAGACATTAGGGTGTATATTGTCTGGACCCAGTGATATATCTATTTTAATCATGTTAAGACGGCGTAGTACTTCATCCTGGGTTATACATGCAACATTTAAAGGAGTGTTTACTTTATCTCTTTTCATTTCCCCTGACATTTCATTTTCCTCTCTGAACACAGTGGAGAAAAATATGTTTAATAAATTGGCTTTTTCTTGAACTGCCTCTACCATAATCCCCTCATTATTTTTTAAGGGGCCAACACTATCAGTTTTAATCTTTTTATTATTTATGTAATTAAAAAACATTTTTGGGTCTGTTTTACTCGTCTGGGCAATGAGTCTTTCAGTTTCCAACTTAGCTTCTTTAATTTGTTTTTTACATAATTTATTTTGAACTCTATACCTTTGTAGTGCTTCTATACTGCCTTCCTGTTTTAGCACTGTAAATGCTTTCTTTTTGGCATTTATAGCCCCCATTACATTTCTATTCATCCACATAGGCTTTCTTTTATTTCTAACTCTTTTATTCCCATATGGTATGTACAATGAGTGAGAGGTACATACCATAACAAATGGCTACCAAATTTAAAGTTTAAAAAACACAACTTTATTCAAATTTAGAACAAGCTTATATTTTTATGTCATTGTTACCTACTGGAACACTTTTTTCTTTTTTTTTTTTTTTAACATTTTCATAAAAAGCAAGCAGACAGCAGAAAAGGCAGTAGTTTTCTACAAAGTATGTACAACACAGCCAAAGATCTCAATTTTAAGCCAAAAGTATTATTTAGGCAGCATTTTGATAAGTTAATACTGACAAAACCAGAACTTCAATATAACACAGACACAGATGTTAAACAAAGCAAACCTAAGCACAGATGAATGTTCTGTACAGAAGGCATGCTATTTGTAAGTAAATTCAATAGAAAAATAATCAGTTCACAAAAAGTTACTATACATAGCTTCCAAACTTTCATTTGGCAGCAAAAGCCCACCCAAAAGTCATTTTACAACATACAATTTATAAAAAATATATGTCTGGAAAATAAAGTAAACAATGTCATAGATAATTCATTCTCTCTCAATGGCTAAAACATTCTAACCAGATTTTGATAAACAAAACAATCTATACTAAGTGCCTTAGCTATGCTCTTATCAGAAATCATTGATGATGTAAATTTTCCCAAAAAGACAACTAAAAAAAACAACAAACAAACAAGGCAATGATTTTAAAAGTTTTAACATCTGACAAGATAATACCTGAAATTTAATAAGTCCCACTTTTTTTATAATATGCATTATACTATAGTTTTAGATGTAAGCACCATCCTTTAAAGAAAATGTTTTAGAGTTATGTCTTGCCTTCATAGAAAACCTACAAAAGGCAGCAAACACAATAAGCCCAGTAACACAACAAAATTACAGTACGTTTTTAATAAGTGCAAGGGTGATTCTACTTGGGTGGTCTATCTATACTTACTAATCATGATCTTATGTCCAGCACTGCCTCCTGCTTCTTGTTACAACTAACTTTTCTCCAGATGACCAATGGCCAGCACTTGTGCCTCCTCTACTTCACTGCCAATGTGAGCAAGCACATAAGCAGTATTCTAACCTAATACTACCTCGGCACTTGATAACATCAGTGATATTGAAGAGGAGGTGATACTTGAAGAGGATCGGGGAGCTGAAGAAAAGCAGACAGCTGTAAAATAGCAGCAAGCATTGCTGGATAAAAGATCAGTAATGGTCGAGTATCTGGAGACAACCCAAGAAAATCACCTCCAGTTCTCTTTAAATTTGTATTGATATCAGAAAGCAATGAAATTTAAACTTGCTAAGAAATCTTTACTTGCGTTTAATATAAAAAGACAAAATTTCAGAATCATTGTACTATCTAAGAATCAAGAGTGAGGTTTACTACTGCATACCTTGGAAAGCATCTGGTATTTACGCTCTGGAATAACAGGCTTTCGCCAAACGATGTTAGCGCACAAATCTGAGGGGGGGGGTGTCATCGGAGCTGTGTCCTCCAGTGCATCGTCATAGCTGAAAGCTCGACGGTGCATCCCAATAGGAAGGGACATCTTTCCAAGCAGCTCACCAGAACTGTGCTCAATAGCTAAGGATAAAGAGGCCACAAAAGCTTTTCACAAATGTATATCCTAAAAACAGTCTGCCACAGAAACATCACACAATATATAGCCTTTGTAGCCAGACTACATGCAATCAAATTGATTTAGCAGACCATATTTTAAGGTGCGCAGACAAATTTAATACAGGCTTAGGGGGTAATTCAGCAATGTGCGAAGTGAGCTCCAGATCCTTTGCATCACTTCACACATGCTGTTATGCACTCGCTGATGTCCTGCACGCGGACATCAGCGAACACTTTAAAGGGATTCCAGTCTCGGCAAGACCACTCGAGTCGCTCACTTCGCACATTGCTGAATTACCCCCTTAAACTCTATAAAAGATTTGTAAAAAGATGAGATACAAAACAACAAAAATAAATAAAACAACTGACCTTTTCTTTCAAATTATTTAATGACATCGATTTTCCTTTGTTAAGAAATGTTGCATGAATACTTGAAGCAATATTCCAAGAGTATCTGAACACATACTGGTGAAATATTTGTATGCCTTTATCATCAAAAGAAAGCACAAAACCTTGTGGGTCACCCCAGCACTGGGAACCACACCTTCAAATTAGTCTTGTTTATATACTGTATTTGTGGTTATCATAGTTCTGCAGCTGATAATCATCACAGCAATAAAACTACTCAGATTTAAAACTAGATAAACACCAATAATGGCACTGGGTATTCATTGACAGGATCTCAGTTACAGAATTGTTTATCATATAAATTTAGCAAACTTTTTTTTTTTTTTTTTTTAAATACACATTTTTACTCCGTAGCATTCTTGCAAATGTTTATTTGTGCATAGAAAAGAAAATAACAGCACATAAGTCCTGTACAAAATAAACAAATTATAAATGTATTTTTTCAACATAAAAGCAAAATATGCAAAGCCCACAATATTAGTGTTCTTTAAATCAGTTACCAGGAACATCAGTCTGTCTTGATGCCATTACAATGGATAAAGATGTTTTTTTCTTTATGGTAATCCAGAAATTACTTGTTACCTGGTAAAGACAAGTATCTATTTACTGCACAATCAAAACGCAATGATACAGTGTATGCAAACAGACATTTACATACAGGTTGACTATGATGTTAGGCAAATCATGATTCAGCATTTTCATATTTTTATTGCAGAGTAAGCCAACTGTGTAAAGAAGTGTGATAAAGTACCTTACCAAGACACTGGATTATGGGAAATTAATTGCAATGAGAGAAGCCAAGCCGGTTCATTCTGCAAATAAAGTTGAAATTGAGAAAATAATCCAGACGTGGTCCATGTAGGCCACCTGAAAGAAAGAAAAGGATATTTTACTTGCAGATAAATCTTTTTCTCTGAAGATCTCTTGGGAGACACAGGACCATGGGGTAAAGCTCCCTCCCACTGGAGGCAGGATACTAGGAAAAAGAGACTCCTCCCTAAGGGCTTTACCCCTAAGCACAGAAAGAGAATCTCCAGTATTTTATCAAAAATCAAAATTTTTATCAAAATTTTTCTCCAAAAACTAGAATAGCAACAACAATGATATTCTTAATAAACACAATCAACTTAACTCACACAAAACACCCTTAAACATAGGGCGGGTAACCAGTATCCCCCAAGAGATCTACAGAGAAAAAGATTTATCAGTAAGTAAAATATCCTTTTCTCTCAAATCTCTTGGGGGACACAGGACCATGGGGACATACCAAAGCAGTCCCAATACGGTGGGAGATAATCTCTCTCTCTCTCTCCTGGGCCAATAAGGAGCTATGAAAATGGTTCTGACTCTGTCCCTGCGAATTTTCTGAATGACCTCTGATAGCAAGGCCAGAGGAGGGAACGTTTAAGCTAGGTGAAAACAAAATGGGAAACTCATTGCGTCCGTCATTATTGCCCTGGGGTCCTGAGCACTGAAGCAGAACTTCCTCAGTTGGAAGTTGAACCTCGATGCAAAGAGATCTCGGGAAGACCCCACTTCCGAGTTCATTGATGAAACACCAGAGGATTCCATTTCCACTCAACTGGAATGGAACCCTGATAGCTTAAAACATCCGCCTCCCAATTTATATTCCCCAGAATATAGATGGCTGATGGACAGCGCCCAACTGAAAATCAGCAAGGTTTCCACCATCGCTGCAGAGCTTCAAGTGCCTTCTTGATGATTTATATACGCCACTGTAGTGACATTGTCTGATTGAATGCGGACTGCCTTCCCTACTAAAACTTCTGACCAATGAGCAAGCACCAGTCTGACTGCTCTGATCTCCAAGATTGATTGGAAGAAGAGATTCTTGAGGGGACCACAGACCTTGAATGTGGAGGTCTCCAAAAAGACTGCCCCCCAACCTGACAAAGAAGCGTCTGTGGAAATTAACTCCCACTGAAGATTTTCGGGATTCTGTCACCACATAAAGGAAAGGAGAGCATCTTTCTCCAAAGAAATCTCTCTGAGTAAGAGTTGTCTCTTCCATTTCTTCAGGATATCAAATTGAAGTGGACAAAGGTGGTTCTGGGCATAAGGCACTGCTTTTATCGAAGATACTTGGATTCCTAGTACCCTCATGCAAGACCGAATTGTAGGGAATATGAGAGACATTAATTTGGAAGTTTCCTGTAAGATCCTGTCTATCTTGTTGATAGGCAGGTAAACCCTGAGACTGGCTGTATTGAAGACCATGCCCACAAACTGAATTTCCTGAGATGGAAGAAGATTTGATTTGCTGAGATTGAGAATCCAATCCAGTTCTGTCAGCCTTTCAACACAGAAAGCAGAAAGTTACCGCCTGCTGAGCCTGGACGAAGGATGGGGCCTTGATAAGAAGGTCGTCCAAGTATGGAGTCACATGTACTCCTTCCAGTCTTATATTTGCTGTCACTGTCGCCATAATTTTTGTAAAGATTCTTGGTGCTGTGGCTAGCCCGATTGGAAGAGCCACAAACTGATAATGGAAAGAATTGAAGGCAAAACGAAGGAACTTCTGGTCCTCCTTGTGGATAGGAACAAGGCCGTTAGGAACTCTCCCTGGGACATAGCCCGCATGACTGATCTGAGGGATTCTATCTTGAATCTGGAAACTTTTACAAACTTGTTGAGACATTTTAGATTTAAGATATGACGGAAACCTCCATCCTTTTAGGGGACGAGAAACAGATCTGGTGTCTCTGGTTGATAGGTACCGGTGAGATCACTCCCTTCCTTAAAAAATCCTCAACACATTGTCGAAATGCTAGACTCTTTTGAGGGTGCCTTGGGGCCCTGGAAAGGAAGAATCTGTGAGGGGGTGGACGAACAAATTTTATTTTGTAACCTGCCGAGATGATACTTAACACTCATAGAATGAAGCCAAACCTCCCGAAAACGTGACAGGCGTCTCCCTACCTGACTGTCCGTCTCGGGGGCGGCTAGACCTTCATGCTGAAGATCCCTTGCCCGAAGAGGAAATGGTAGGCTGCCTTTTTGTCTGCCAATTATTTTTGGGTTTAAACTGAAATCTGGGTCTGTTGAAACCCTGAGCATGACCCCCTGGGGCACAAAAGGACCGTTTTTGACTGTTCCTATTTGAATTAGAAGAGGATCTGAATCTCCTCCCAAAAACGCCTGGTCTGAATCTGTTCTGAGGAAGAAGAGCACTCTTGCCTCCCGTTGCCTGGCTGATAATCTTGCCTAGTTTGGTCCCGAAAGGAATCTTACCTTTAACGCAGGGGTCTCAAACTCAATTTACCCAGGGGCCGCTGGAGGTAGAGTCTGGGTGAGGCTGAGCCACATCAAGTTTTCCACAAGAAAACAACAGATTAAAAACAATACATAGCTCTGCGGGGCAATCAATGGCTTTGTGGGGCAATATGCAGATCTGCTGCGTGATTTGCATCTGCTGGGGAAATTATCACATTTCTGGGGAAATACACAGGTCAGTGGGGTAATGTACGGCTTTATGGGCTACTGGCGCATTTGTGATTTTTTTTATTATTAGAATTGGGGGTAAATTTCATGGCTGGAGGGC
>WMED01023117.1:0-11520 GCA_019650415.1 Pipa parva
GCAAGCTAAACACACTTTAGCAATGCTGCATCCACACACAGAGAGACCTTCTCTGTCTTTTCCTCTCTCACACTGAGAGAGACTCAGGGCACTTTCCTAGCTAACTTGTGCTGCTTTTAAACTAGTTTCTCACACCCAGGTGCTCTAAATTAGGTAAGACCTGAGATGGAGCATAGGAGTGGCCATCCCACCCAATCTCTTCAGCCACTCCCAAACCCTGGGCCCAAAATCCAGTTTAAATAAACTACTGACAGTTTAACCCTGTCAGTCTCTAATGTTCCCAGGGTTTCTATGCCAGAGTTAACAGGAGATTTACCCGGCACATACACTCCATCCCTAAACTTCATGCAGACCTGTTTACAATATATAACATGTATAAATAATACGGAGGTATCTCTCAGGATTTTTATGCCCATAAAACTACTTAAATGAAATACCAGCCATTTACAAGGTGATCATACTATGCATTATGCATTTCAGTTCCATGGGAATCGTTATCGAGAATATTTATATCAATTATATTTGTAAAAAAAAAAAATTTTTTTTAAATATATATATATATATATATATATATATATATATATATATATATATATGTGTGTGTGTGTGTGTGTGTGTATTTCTGTTTCCTTTTAAAAAAGGAACAATAGATCTATTCATCTTTGAACAAATCATACAAACATTTCCACATTACATAACTTTTCCGGATTCTATCGGGATATTGATTACACTAGCTTGAAAATTTTCATCATTGCCCTTAACAATGAAATGTCACCATAAATGTGCATAGCAGCAGTTTCAATGGATGTAACAATTATCTATTTGTAAGCTGATTATTGCAGGGATCAATCTGTGTATGACCATCTAAAGTTAGTAATAGGCATATGCTTATGCAGTCTCTCAACAGAGACCCAGAAATTATACTTTTTTGGCTCCTGCCTCCCCACCCCGCCCCATGGTAGTAAGCATGCATGGTGTGTTACAACCCTGTACTAAGTAACAGGGAGGAGCCAAGACTTCGTGACTTTCACATTTCAGGGCATAGACACAGTGGCAGCAGAGATAAATTTTGCATTATTAATTTTGATTAGTATCCACTGGAAGATCACTTAAAGTCACCTTTTAGGAGACCATCTAAACAAGTAGGCATACTTTAGGACAGTGATGCCCAACCTACGGCCCGCGGCCGAATTCTGAAATCCGAAATGTTGCGTGTAAGTGTGAATTCGTCAGCTAAAGACAGTCTCAATAGACTGATACTGTCACAGTCACATCTTTATAATGAAAATATTGTTGCGACTTTACTATGGAAAATTGTCGCAGCTGTTACTTTCAAATTTGTCGCAGTCACGACTTTGAAGTGGCCCATGACATGCATGTTGCAAATTTACTGTATATGGCCCCCAGGCTGAAAAAGGTTGGGCACCACTGCTTTAGGAAGTGAACCATGGGATATATGTTCAAAATAGAATCTCCAAAACTGCCAAACTAGAAGACAAACTGTAATATTAGAAAATGTCTTTATTTACACATGCTTTTATTTTCAATTAAACGGTATGAAAAGTTTGGATACAAATATTATTTATATTTATAAATATTATTTATATCTGACATGTACAGTAGAAAGCCAACTTAAACATTAAAATGTAAAAATAATTTTTGGGATCAGTAGTATTTGTCTCTTGTTTAAACAGCCCCAGCTGTTCTGTATACAGACTCTTCCTCTATAGTGCCAATAAGCCACGCCTCCTGAATGACATCATTGAACTATTCAGAGAGAGTAGAATCCCTTTCCCTTCTCCTTATAGAAAGCCTGTTTCAACATATTGGCAGCTGTGTGTTTATGATAAAATTTAAATTTGTTAAAGTGATACTGACACCTTTTGGTTTTTTCACCATTATTTTGTAATTTTTGTCAGCGGGTTCTGTGAGCTAAAAATTATACCTGATCTTTGTCATTTAGGTCTGGTCTGATAGCTTTTTTAGGCTGTCAGTGGAAGTGGTCTTCTACCCTTTGAATTCTGGGAAATGGTGTCCCAGAATGTACCGTTTTGGTCAATAGAGAAGGGTTGAGCTGTGGTCAATCAAAATAAGTGGTACCCTGCAGGACTTTAGATCTCCCATTCTTAGCTGATTAAAGTAAATAGTTGTAAAGAACCAAATAATAAAATAGGGTATTAGTATAAGCTGTACAAAACACATGCTGTGTAGCTATTTAGTTCTGAACCTCGTTACTGTAAACCAGTGATTTTCAACCAGAGTTCCGCAAGGACAAGCCAGGGGTTCCGCGACATACACATACTGCATGCAGGTGGGCGGGTTAACCGGGATACGGTCCTGACCACAGTCACACAATACCAACGTCAGTTATCGGGACCATATCCCGGCTAACCTGAGTACTTGCATGCAGTATGTAGTCTTATTTGGAAAAATAGAGATTAGTGTTGTGATGTTCTAATGGGTTTGTATTGTTTCAAAGTGAATATAGACATTTGGAGAATATTGTCCGTGTACTTTGGCGAAAGTAGTAAACAGTTATATAGAAGAGACAAGATTAAGGTGCAGATACTTTTTGTGGGGTTTATTCAGCAGAAAGCCTTGTTTTTGCAGAATTATTATATTGCCATGTAACATAGTAGTTCCACTAAATAAATCTGAAAAAATTGTGTGAAAGAAGAATGAGTCTGAGGCAATACATCATGACATGCATCTGTTTTTGTCCCTGACGAAGTCTCAGGCACTTGGAAAAAAAGCGACAAAACGCGTTGGGCATGTACCAATAATTACTACTTCATCATTTACTTTGTGACATGCGTTTTTTACAACTCTCTTTTGTGAGTATATATGTTATTTTCATTCAATAAATCATTCATGCATTTTACACTATGAAGACTCTTTCTGTTTCACTCCACTGCATTATGTGCCATTTGATTTGATGTGGATTGGAGAACAATTGTGGAGCCAGTTGTCTTGTGTTTCCCATTACACCCTTTGGAGGATTATTCAAAGTGATCATTTATTTTTTATCTGGTAAGCGTATAAGGAGACTGCTTACGGATTGACACATACACGTTTTTTGCAGGGTGTTTGCTTTATTTCTTGCACGTTTTCATCACCATATCAGTTCATTTTTATTGCTTTATTGGACATTTGGGTTGTTCGTTACTTTTCATATTATCCATCATTTAATACACTATCAGTATTTTTCTTTTGCGCTTCTCCCATAGGTTTACCTTCCCGTGTTTTTTGTCAATTGTGATTTTGGTGTTTCATCACATTAGAAGAAGCCTGCACTACAGAGCCTTTATTTGGACATTTTTTGCACATATATTTCATTGATATTCATTTTGGTATTCTTTAGCGCTGTTATTTAATTTTGTTTTTTTTTTCAATTGAGGCAAAACATATCACCTTTTAACTTCCCAGTGCACATTGTTCCAAAAGTCATTATATACACACAGAACATCTCAAAGTAAAGGGATGCCAAAGCATGTAAATAAATAGCTTTTTATTTAATAGTCACCTTGTAATAAGTTCAGCAAGTGCTAAAATGATAGGTTTTGGTTTACCAATTTTGCAGAACAGCCATATCAATAGAAGAGAAACATAAGCAGCTGGACCTGAAATGTTCAACTAATCCTTGCCCGTCGCCTTAGTCAAGGGCTATGCTCGCTAACTGAGCATGCTCCCCCCTTTCCTAAAACTAATTAAAATTCATTTTCTTCAGGAAACTTAGTTCAAGGCAGATCTAAAAGACTGAAAAACAGCCACTGATTTGATTAAGATAGCTGATAAATACATTTTTACCTGGGTTTTAAGAAATTTCCTTGAGCATCTCTCGGGATGCGTGTGTTAAAAATTGTGGAACAATCTGTGATCTGTAGTTTTTTACATATGTATACAACCCATTGTACTTTGGAATGACAGGCCTATAAATTCTTCAAATAAAAGCTTCAAAACCAACATAATTTGATGTGGTACTCTTTGCACTGCAGTTTTGGAGGGAGGCGGCAAGCAGAGGAATGGCAAGTGGAGTGGAGCAGTAGAATGATGGGACAACATACTGTGCAACATGCCAGCCAGGATAGCCACCATCTCTGCTCACAGCTAATATTTTTTTAAAAAGCCTCAGAACTGAAATGCAAAATGTGAAATAAATCAAGTCATCCATGTGTTTCAGTCAGTGGTGTGAGAAAGGTTTTGTAAACATAAGTAGGTAGAGAAGAAACCAAATGCCAAGTGCCACAATAACATGAAAACAAGAATAAGAACTTCAGAGGTTGTATGAACTCAATTGAACAACCTTATTTGCTACATAATTGCATAAGATATATGTAATTATATATGGAAATGTATGGATTATGGAAATGTATATAAATGTTTGATTCCAATTTTTGTAAAGCATTGGCAGTTAACAGGAAACATATCTATATGGATTGGCGTGGCAGCTGTTATTGTATTCTAGCACAACTAGTGGATCCACTAGACCAGCGGTTCTCAACCTTCTGAGAACCGGGACTCCCAGCTTTGACATCATGGCCTGACGTTTCGCCCGAACGTCATCATGTACGCGCATCACATGATGACGTTCGGGCGAAACATCATCACACGCACATCACGTGGTGACGTTCGGGCGAAATGTCATCACGTATGTGATGACGTTCTGGGGCGACATAACCACACAGGAACCCTTATAAAAGGGACCTGCGAGCGCTTCCGGGCTCCACAGCAGTTCTTGACCCCCCGTGAGATGGTCGTGCGACCCCCGCAGGGGTCACGATCCACAGGTTGAGAACCGCTGCACTAGAACAACTGAAGAAACTATAGACTCCAACTAGGATATGGAGTCTACTGAGCACCGCAGATGTAATCAAAAGGGAATTTAGTAAATGATAATGGATGTTCACAGATCATTGCCCTCAGAGTGTCATGGATCTAGGGGTTACCACAGGAAGTGGGTCACCACTAGAGGCACTATAGCAAACCCAGAACCCGTTACACCTCTGGAAATGCTAAGGCGTACTAAATGTGAAACACATAGAGATATTGGTGCAAGGTGGTACACCTCTACAGGCACTAAGGTGTACTGTGGAAAAGTGCAGGAAACACAAAGGAACATGGTGGTACACCTCTGGAAGAGCTAAGGTGTACAGGATGCAGGATAAAGAGACTTGAAGCACGAAGTGAGCATAGGGTAAAGTGTGGTTCCTTTGCACCACAGCAGGAGTTGACTCTGGTTAACCCTGAGGTGCGGAGTCTAAGGAGTGCCAGGTCTTCACCCTTAAACCCCCATAAGGGTGTATGGCCTTTGCAGCAGGCATCTCCTAGATCACTGCCCTTAGATTAACCCCCACTGGTGGCAGCTGGAACTCACTGAACTGCAACTGGATTACTTAGTGCAGCTAATAGAAACATCACTCACAGCACCCCTGGGCACCCATGAAACTATAACTCTCAGGACCTCCTGGACACATTGCAGAGTACAATATGCACTTCTGGGACTATCACTCCTGGCTGAATGCTGTAAAGACATGCCAAAGCTGAACTTGAGAGAAGCTGCAGTGCTAGCTGTGAAGAGACTCACTCAGAAGCTGTAAAACCTCTTAGCTGAAGATACATGGAGGTGATCCCTTTAAGAAGCTGTTAGCAGGCTGTAACACTTAAGCAATAGAATTTAGCATAGAAAAGCAGATCACTTACAAAAAACGCCAGGCTAGAAGATCCACATACTGAATGAAAATTTATACTCGAGTGCTGTGCTAACCACAGCGCTCATATTTAAATCCCCCGCCACTGATGTCACATGTGACATCAGCCTACCATGATTGGCTCAGAACCCGGAAGCGCCCCAGCGCTTGCTGGCAACATAAACACCAGATACACGAGCAGTGCAGGAGCAGAGGTAAGCACTGCCCATGACACAGAGGAGCTCTTTCATAGTACCTGAAGCTCTTGCAGTAACTGAAATAGGACTATGTAGTGGGATTTCTTGATGTCCTTGGGACAGCATTGGCAGTCTGGAAGAGAAGCATGCCTGCCAGTGTGCAGAGGATAAGTTCCTGCAAAACCTGCAATGGTGGGCTTCTCCTTGCGGTATACATGTAAGGGAATGGTGTTCAGTGGCTGCACAAGAAAAAAAAAATTGTCAGCATTTAGAATTTGGCCCTCCAACTATAAATCCTTTCTATGTGTGACCCATTTACTAGAATCCGAAATACCTTGTACAGTTAGGTAACAACAAAATGCAGAAGTTCATAACCTCTTAATGATGAGTCAGATCTTATGGGGGAATTCAGCAAGCTCCGAAGTGAGGTGCGTAGTGTTCGCCTTACTTCGGAACAAGTGACATGCGCATGCTGATGTCCTGCACACGGACATCAGCACGCGCATTAAAGGGATTCCCCTCCCGGCGAGGAGACTCGAGTGCTCTCGCCGGGAGGGGAATCCCTTTAATGCGTGTGCTGATGTCCGCGTGCAGGACATCAGCATGCGCCTGTCAGTTTTTCCGAAGTGAGGCGAACACTACGCGCCTCACTTCGGAGCATAGTGAATTCCCCCCTAATTCTTCTTTAATGTTATTTTTGAGGTGATTTGTTTGTTCTGTTTCTCCTTTTTCTGCAGTGTATTTGTTACAATGCTGAAAATAATTTTAATCGGAATGCTTATAAATTCCATTATATTTTTGTGTTTACATCAGATAATTGGCACCTAAAAACTTATCTACATTCAAACTCTTTTTTAACATAGTAATATAATTATATCTATTTTATTTTTTTGCTATCGCCTTATGAATTCCCTGATTGTTTTCATTTATCAGTGAGTTGTGTATGCTCTTTAGGAATTAAACTACATGCGATGCAAACTGAGTAAATGAGGTACAAGTAGTTTTAAAGGATTGACAGGGTAGTTATTCCCACAGCATACTTTGAAAAGGTGTCATCTCTCAAGCTAAATTCCTAGTATGTAATGGTTTGTGTAACCGCAGATTTTCACCTTTGATTTGTTGCACTCACAGACACCAAAACAAGTATTATTGTTCTCAAATAAAATAAAGTTATTAGTTATACATGAGAGGAAACAAGTTGAATATAGGTGATGCCTTTTATTGGCTAACTGAATAGATGGTAAATGCAAGCTTTCCAGACTACTTACTGTAGATGTCTTCGGCAGGTATCACCTATACTCTACTTGACTCTGCTTATTGCCAACTCGGTGCTACACTATACCAGCTATACATGACAGGCACTAAAAAGTCAGAATGAAAATATATTCAAAGGTAATAATTCCTGGAATTTCCAAAATGCAGATAAATACCAATACATAAACACCAGTAATTTTAGGTAGTGAAGGCGTGCTGAGAATTGTAGCTGGGGAATTAAATTCTAATTGTTTGTTTATTGGTTAATGGTTACGTTGTAGTTGCATTATCTATATGTTATGAGTAGTGCCGGCTCTGCCATTAGGCAGTATAGGCAAATGCTAGGGGTGCCGCCTGCCCATGGGGGTGCCCCCTAGCATTTTTTTTTTTAGAGAGTGCCGGCCAGCTGGGAGACATCAGCGAGCACTTTAAAGGGATTCCAGTCTCGGCGAGACCAGAAGAGTTTCCTCGCCGAGACTGGAATCCCTTTAAAGCGCTCGCTGATGTCCACGTGCAGGACATCAGCGGGCGCATAACACCATGTGCGAAGTGAGCCGAAGGCTTCGCAGCTCACTACGCACAATGGTGAATTAGCCCCATTGACTAGTTGCACCCTATTCTGCTACCAATTTTTATTGCCCAGTATTTTAGGATTCCCCTTATTTATAAAGGATTAATTGTATTTTTTCTCCATGTAAATAAATCTCTTTTGATGAATATTGATCTGTTGAAAGTGTCACACTTTGCAGTGTTTGATATGTTAGGGTCACTTTCCATTTCAAATATCCTTTATTCAATGGAAAATCTTTTTTGACTGTGGCTAAATGAGACAAACTCCATAGAAAATAATAGGTTTACACCTGCCTGAAGCAGGCAAATAGTTTTCGGGTGATAAAATTGTCTTTGAACAATAAGTAAAAAGGTGAAATCAATGAAGTTAAAATTTGGCTGTTTCTCATGCATTAACTAGACAACATTTTTCAACTTTATTAACCATCTTTAACAATTTTAATTTTTCCGAAAAAATGTCTTAAAAAAATATTCTTTTGTTTAACCCCCATATTATTTTGTATTTGGGAGGCGTTACTATGAAAATGATGCAGACATAAGATGATGGATAACACTCATGGGAAAACAGATTTTGAAGTGCATAACACATACTTACAAACGAAATAAGTTAAACATCAGGCATGCCTAGACTCTGAGTATTGCCACAGAAATGTTTAATTGCGTAGATGATGTCACAAAACATCCATCCAATCATGTACAGTTAAACAATTAAATTGACTGCAACCATATGCTCGGCATACACTAATTTTTATGCGCAGATTGCAGAGGTACCGTGACGGCAATGGGCGAAGAATCAGGTGAATTTCTTCAGCTCTTCTTTAAGGAGTGAGATATTATGTTACTCTTCAAAGAAATTTTAAACAAAATGTCTTAAAAAAGGACCATTACACAAAGAATACTTGTCAGCATGGATGAAATGCAGGTTGGTTTTGATGAAGCCACAAAGGCAATATGCTGTAATACAGCAAGTCTCACACAGAGACAGTCTGCAAATCTGCCATCTTTCAAAAAGTCTTCTAAATAAACCCCCAAAAAGAAGTATTTAAAACAAAGAGCAATTTTATATATTATATATATTACTTATTATTTCTGCAAACAATGAGGATAATGGACAAAAACAAGATCTAATCAATAAACATAAAATGATCTATGATAATATATATTAAAAAAAGGTAATCTGCCTGCAAACTAGGCGACAAGGATGTGCAAACAAAAGGGTAGTGTACTGTATTTTGGAGTCTGCCTTTTCCCAATCTCGATATTACTTTTTTTTTTTAATGTTGCATTTTTGGTTGTGTTTTTGATGGCCATGACAGTGTAAACGTAACAAAATTCTCTGTATATAGAATAGGGTTACAGCCAAAATACTGGGAACAAGAAACATTCAGTGTAACAGAAGTGCCCCTTTGAGGGTTTCATGTCTGTTTTGTCTGTCAATAATGTTTTTTGCAATCAAATTTGCTTGAATAGGGACTGTTGCTTTCCTCTTATTTTCTTGGTCATTACTCAGTTATTTTAAAAATGTTGCACTGTGTTTTGGCTCCACAGTCATAATCAGGTATTGCCACCTTATAGTTTGAATAGAAAAAATTGCAGTAGTTCTTGATTTGTAAGTAATGTGCGTGCTTTAAAAATATCTTATACTAGTTCTATTCAAATAACACAGATAACCCCTTTGTGGATCAGGTTCTGGGAAATGCAGGTCCAAATCAAATTATTATGATGATTTATTTTTAATAAAAGGCCAAGCAGTAGGGTGTCATCAAATTGTGATATGACCTGACACTTTTGCTTACTAAAAGGTAATGTAGTGTAACAATTTAAATTACTGCAAACATGGCCAAAGATGGTTTTAAACTCCCTGAATTGCAGCCGTGCATTCTAAAGTACTTGTAATCATACTTCCAAACATTCAGGGATATTTTTAAAACTAATGATGGAGAGCTCTGAAAAAAGCTTGCATAAAGTCTTTTTCACATTTATTCTTCTAAACCCTTCACGTGTGTCTGGCTCTGCACCATACATTTTTGCTATAGTGGAACATACTGCTAACACTTTCACCTATATCATTTAAACACAGGTCTTTGGGTAGTTCAAGCATTTAGGGACTTATTCATGAAAGGCTGAAAAGTCGCATAAAGGTGAGAATTCCAATTTATTTGCCACTACCCTATATTCATGTATGCAGCAAACTCTGTGAAGTTGCGAATTTGAGACCAATTCGATAGCTTATTACAGTCGCGGATTTACAAAGCACTTTGCGTGCATATGCACAGGTAATGTGCCTGTTCATCAAGAATCAGAGGGAGTAATTCAGCAATGCTCCAAATCCTTCGCATCACTTCGCACATGCTGTTATGCGCTCGCTGATATCCTGCACGCGGATATCAGCGAACGATTTAAAGGGATTCCAGTCTTGGCGAGGCGACTCAAGTGGTCTCACCGAGACTGGAATCCCTTTAAAGCGTTCGCTGATGTCTGCGTGCAGGACATCAGCGAGCGCATAACAGCATGTACGAAGTGATGCGAAGGATCCGGACCTCACTTCGCACATTGCTGAATTAACCCCAGAGTCTCTTGCAGTAGCAAACTTGACAAGGCATATTGTGTCCGACTAGTTTTACCAGACTGAAGTGGTGAATTAAAGGGCTGATGGTAGTGCTCTTACTGTCCCACCGACTACGCCACACTACACAAGAGACTGCTACTGACACATCTTAACTATGGGAATCTTCTGTTGGAGTGTAGCAACTCAAAGTGATGACAATTCACTTCATCAGTCAAATTCTTACTTATATGAATTGAATAAGCCTCCTTAACATGCAAGCCAGCTGGCATGTTTAGTTGCCCTTTAAACCCAAAGACATGTAAAGTCTGCAAGCTGACAATAAATAATTTTATCTCCAGACTACAGATTGGGCTTGTTTTATTTAATACATGCCGCAACATAGCAGAGGTGTTTTATAGTAATAATTGTAACCCTATCTAAGGTACACAGATCATTCTTTTTAAACCAACCACATCATAGCTGTAGACTGAATTAGTTTTAAAGCAGCCACACACCTTGCATCTGAACTGTGTAGTCAGGAGTGCAGCAAGTGGCTCTTACAATGTTTTAGTATAAAACTGTTTATTGGCAACCATGTCAAAATAGCATCCCTTTTAAAAAACTTCAACCCGTTAAATGCACATGTTTTTCAAATGCAATCTCTTTATATACAGTCAAATTTGCAGCATGTATTTATACTTATCAAACACAATCCATGCAAAATATTTATTTTGTAGGCGTGCATCTTTAAAGGAATAATATGGATAAAAGCTACAAAAAAAAAAACCTTCTGGTTCAGACATATTTAAACTGATTATTCCTTTCACTGGGAAAAATATTTAAATACCTGCTACATGTATGCACTACTTGCTGCCAAACCATTGCCTTTAAACTGGATACGCAGAAAATATGCACACTACATTGGTTTATTTTATAGCAATGACTTGCATGATATAATAATAAAGATCTTAGCACCATATGTTTTCTATAGGTTAGGATGACAAATTCAACCTTTTAACCAGTTTTGTTTCCTGCAACTCTTGTTATTATGCTTGTCTGCATTAAAGGGGAGGATCAGCTCATCATTCTCTCGATTACTAAATAACCAGGATTACAGCAACAGTTTACAATACTCTAGACACCAATAAAATAAATAATTATGAAGGATAGCATTTATTTCAATATAGCAAAAAATGAGGGATATCAACAAGCACTCTCAAAAGGTTTTTACATAAATAACTGAATTTAGGTGCTACCAGATGGA
>WMED01023118.1:0-11519 GCA_019650415.1 Pipa parva
ATATTAGAAAAAAAATGTATTATGCATTTACAACACACATTTTTTTTTTTTTTTTTTTTTATTTTAAGTTTTTATTATCATTTTTCACTTAAACAATCATACATTATTTTTTATTAATCAGACTGGACTGTTCTTTTAAAGTTGAAACTTTGCTAAAAAAAATACAATAGATATTTTGTTTTAATTTTAGACTTTTTTTTATCAGACAACGAGGAATTAATGCTGAAAAGAAGGTGTGAGGATATTTGAAAGGCAATATTATGCTGTGTATTAAACAATAGAAGCCATACAGGATGATAGAATATTCTAGATTATTGTAATGAATGATGAAGCAAAAAACATACAGTAAGTTGAAATAAAAGTAGTATGTATAAAGTCACAAACACTGGGATGGATTTTCCTGTAGGCACAAGAGGAACGTGTCTATATGCAGCTCAGTCAGAAGGGCTCCTCCCTCCTAGTCAGGGGCATAGAATGGGGGAATCCTGGGAATTAATTCTAATTGAGAAGTATTTTTAATAGACAAATATCTATTTTGAAATTTTTTTATTTCATTTTGCATGAAATTATAAATCACACAGAACCTTAGCTTATTTTAAGGGGGTGTGATCATGTAGTAGGTGTGGCCTAAGGTGCCAAATATGAGAGGTAAATAAATTTATTTATCTGCCTTACTCTAGAACAATTTGAGATGACCCTTATAGGAGTTATAAAGACTCATCTTGTCAAGGGTGATTCACAAGGTGTAGGGGGGCATTACTCACAGATAAGACTTTTAAGCTCCAAAGCAGCCCCTGCTCCCAGTACTCTGTCAGCCTCCTCTTATCTTGACAACTACTGTGATCCTCTACACTTCTCAGCCTATTTTTCTATGAGACATGACTTAACCCAGATCATTTAACATTTCTGCTCAATATTCAGTCCAAATACAACAGGGGAATTTTATACATAGAACTTTAATTCTTTCTAAGTCTTCACTTACATTTTTCCTGATTTCCATTCATTGTAAGTTTTTTTTTTTTTTGTTTGTTATTTGTGCCCAATAATCTATTGTTCCCCGCAGAACATGTGGATCAGTTTAGACATTATCCTTCCATATAAATTAGGCAACAGCAACTTGCACAGCAACGGGAAACGAGACAGGCTCCACAGGACTAATGGGGGCAATTTAAAATGTTTCCTGCATTCACTTTATATTGCAAAGATAAAAATATTAAAATACTCAGATTTCTTATCAGACTGTAGGACATGGCTGGAAGCTTGTCATACAGAAGCACTGAACTGATCTGGAACTAGCGTGATGCAATAAAGATTAACTGCAGGGCAAGGGGAAGACTGAATTTCTTTGTAAACATATGCACATTTACTGCATTGTTTTATAAAGTATTAAATAGGGGAAAGCAAGGTTAGCAAAATGGTAGCTCTGAGCAAGTCAGAAAATATTTTTTTCTTCAGGCATAGAAAAATGTGAAAAAAAATTTGGAAAACATATGGATTCATTAAAATGTTTCTTTTTAAACTACAAAATGTAATAAAAGGAAAGAGTGTGTATTAGACAGATTCCCTCTTTGCACCCAAACTGCAAGATTCACAGTAATCATCTTTTCTATTTTCCCTGCTGTATACATAGTTTGCAGTGGGAACAAGAATCATCTATATCAGGGGTCTCAAATACATGACCTGGGGGCAACATGCAGACCCTAAGTTTCAGATACATTCTTGGGACAGCAGAGAGCAAGTCTAAAGGAGAAACATTCCTGCCAGTGGCATAGAGTGAGTCCCAATAGCACTGCCAATGGTGATCATGCTTATCCCATAAATGGAATAAGAATACTGGAATGTCTATATGTTGTCAATGTTTAGCCAAACAGTCTTCCTGGTAAAAACATTATGTAGTCAATCAGAATATTAGATCATTCATGACTGACATACCTGTATTCAAATAAGTAAACCATTCACAATGCAAAATTTTTCATGAGCATCAGCAACAAATTATATCTGTGATAATGTCTCAGAATAGTTGGGAAGTTGATGTATAATGTGAAATGCTATTCAACAAAAAAAAAAAAAAAGCACAGGATATTATATTCCCGGTATAGGTATTATGATTGGAAATTTGCAAAAACACAACTAGAATAAGCATACAATTATGCAAATATGACGCTATTTATGAGGAGAGCAGACAACTTTATTCACTCTCAATATTCAATATTTCTCTGCAGTTAATTGCCATTAGCAGCATTTAACAGTTATGTTAAGGCAAAATGCAAAACAGGGTCGCTCAATCCATACCACTTGTAAACATTTGGTATAACAACAGTGCATGCCAAGGAGTGAAGGAAAGCCCAGTCATAAGTGGAAATGCAGAAAACTCCAGCACAGCAGCGAAGTAAAATTAGACGTTTATTTCAAGCCATTAAAATCCAGTGCGGTTTAAAAACAGTAACAACGTCATCTGACTAGCCTAAACTGCACTGGATTTTAATGGCTTGAAATAAACGTCTAATTTTACTTCGCTGCTGTGCTGGAGTTTCCTGCATTTCCAGTTATGTTAAGGCAGCCTTAGAAAGAAAACTAGAAAACCAAATCATTTTATTAAAGTAGCTAAAAAGAAATCTAAAAGTAGTAGATAGTTTGATCAGAAGGAATTATAGAGTGTGTTAACCCACTTTTTGGATCTTTGTTCAACTTCTTACACATCTTCTTAATCAATTTAAAGGTAAAAACTGAAATACATTTTTTTTTAAGAATGAAAACCCATAATAACATTTCTTTTCTTGCTGAAATCAGAGGTTGATTTGATTTAGGAATGATTACATTGTTACATGTTTACTGTATGGAGATCTTAGTAAATCCCATGTGCCATTGTTTTGTCTGTTTGAAGACATTGCAGCTGTGGTACAGGCTTACTATATTAATCTCCCCTTTGTAATATCTCAGTCTCCAAAACCTGAACCTTCTCAGTCTAGCCTAACACCTCCACAAGATATCAATGACCTTTACAAGAAGACAGCTTTGTACTTCCTCATCTACTGTGAGTTTTTGGGCTCTGGCTAATTCTTTCTTTTATTACAAGCTACAAATAAATATTAGGCGAGGGGAAATGTATTTGAACTGGGATTTGCCCTAGTGAGGATGGCTTTATCCTCAGAAAGATTGCCTTTATGTTTGTCTGAGACTGAGAGATCATATTGTTTGCATTGATTCCCATGTTTACAGGAGCTGTTCTACAGAAGCCTTGGTATAGAGAAAACAGTCAGGGATATAACAGTAAATCCGGTTTTCATATATTTTGTGTTACAATGTAAAACATTGTCTTCAAGCTTATTGTAGGTATGTGTATTTTTATATATATAGCACCACTAGGTTATGCAGCGCTGTACAGTCCGACTCCAACAATACTGTTATAACACAGACAAGGGAAGTGTGTAACAAAGAACAAGTGAAGTCGATTACAAGCATATATTCAAGAAAATACATCACTCTAAGTGCCAGGCCATGACTGAAACAAGAGGATGGAGGTCCCTTTCCCATAGAGCTTACAATCTAAATAGGAGGAAGACTTACATTAACAGATAGGATGGTAACAAATGCAGTAGCATAAAGTGACAGTTCATTTGGCTATAGGTGCCAATTAAAAAAATAAATACAAAAATATATAAATTTTGAATAAATAGTTACATAAATATAAAATATAGACATGAACAGCCTTATTCACCATTGTGCAAAGTGAGCCGCAAATGTCACCACATTCAATAAAGAGATTTCGGTAACAAACAAATTCAATAAATATACATTAAACAAAATTTGAAGGAATGGTTGATTATGGAATCTTCAGTACTGCTTTGCAGCCTTCACTGTGAGCAGACAAGGAACCAGATGTGGTGTAAGCGCCTATACCATGCCCTCTTACTGACGTGTTTAAAAGACAACTTGATTTATACCATTGTTCACCAGTGCAATAAAAATGAATTTTTATTGAAAAATTGTAAATAAAAGATGATTTTATAAGATCCATGTTGGAACATCAATGTGAATACACCAGGGTTTTCTTTATACACAATTTTGTAACATTTATTTAAAGTATAAATATACTCACCAATTTCAAAAGGGCAGAACTGCCACACAGCAAGATAAGGTTCCAATAGCATTCCCTCCTTATTGCATAAACATGTAAAATAGAATCTTGACGTATGCCCTTAACTCTGCAGGAATTCTGCGTGCGCGTCATCAAGGGAGGAGGAGTTGATGACATGCACGCTCTCCCATGTGACTATTAGGAAATGCAGGTACAGGGCTTTGTAGGGAAAGCGGCAGAAGAGGAGAATGTGGCTGAACAGATCTGCATCAACAAGACATGGTAGAGTCGGCGACACAGAAAGAAGATGGACTCCCAAACAAGGAAGTGCTGGATAGCACTTCTATACAGGTAATAAAATTGATTTTAGGGCCAAAAATGAAAATAAAATGCATTTAATAAAAGTTAGTAATTAGTATATACTAACACATGTATTTTTTTTTTTTTTTCAATTTTGGCTGGAGTGTCCCTTTAAGCACAACATTTTTAGGTTAAGCTAACAGTTAATCATTGAAAATAGACTAGGGAGGTTAGGTGGATAGGTACGAGGCAGGATGAACTTGTTAGATATCACTGCTAATCCCAAAGCAAGAAACAAATGCTTCGATTTATATCTCTTGAATTGTATCTCCCACCGAGGTCTGGAATTACTCCTTGATATAAACATAAACAGAATTTGAAAGAAAGCCCAGAGGAACTTTGTATTCTTTATACTTTCTCTAACATCTAAGCTTATTCTCCTCTGATTTCTAAGTTTTTTTTTTTCCTCCAGGAACTCATTTCTATCTATAAAAAGACTTTTTAAAGCAATACAAAAATCTCCTAAATTACGTATCTTACCTTTCTTATTACTTTTTACCTACAAAGTGTTGTAGAGATTGAGGACTATGAAGAAATCTACCATCTGTAATTATCCCTCATCTTATTACTTGTAACAACTGTAAGGGTTATTATTTACCTATTTTCTGCACCAATATAGAAGGGGATTCTTTACTGTAAGAGTAGTGAGGCTGTGGAACTCTCTCTCATGATGTATTTATACCAAGGACAGTAAGTATAACAAGGGGGCATTCTTCACATCTAGAGGAAAGGAAGTTTCTGCACCAACATAGAAGGGAGTTCTTTACTAAGAACTCACTAAGAGCAGTGAGTCTATGCAATTCTCTCCCATGATCTATTTATACCAAGAGCTGTAAGTATTACAAGAGGGCATCCTCAGTATATAGTGAAAAGAAAGTTTCTGCATCAACACAGAAGGGTTTTTTTTTTACTGTAAGAGCAGTGAGATTATCTGTCTGAGGAACTTGTCATGGTTGACTCAATAAAAGAGTTAAAAAGGGGTCTGGATGCCTGAGGATAGGAATATTACAAGACAAGGGAACTAAATAATTGGAGGTGGGTTTTTTTTGACCAGGGAATTATTATTGTGATTGCAATTTTTGGAGTTGGGGAGAAATGGTTTTTCCCTAAGATTATGAGGTCTGGCTTTTGTGTATTTTTTTTTCTTCTTATAAAGTATGCTACTGTATTATAACCTTCTGAGCTCCCCTCAGCATTCTTTTGACAGAAACCTTCCTTAAATGATCTTGTAATAGCAAGAATTTCCACATTTTTGTAACAGATGTTGCATTTAAATATATTTTCTGTATAATTAATGAAGCATTGGGGAAGGGGATACGCTGAGAGGTTAGTTTTCCTTTAACACCACGGCATTAATTAGAAGTACCATTTACAGATCTAACCATCTGCTGTAATATGATTTTTGCTCTGCTCTATGATATATATACCATTATGTTACAGTAAACATTTCCCTGTGGCAACATTTAAATGCCACCTGAACCAATATGTTACAGAGCAAAGTCAAACCCCTTTATACCATTGTTAGCTTGTGCTTTATTTATTAATCTATTCATAGTTCATTCTCTTCACTGATTCGCCTCCGGCATCCCATCTTTCTGAGAGATTATTATCCCCCATGCCAGAGGACATTTAATATTTTTAATGGTAGGAAAACACATCACTTTTCTCTTTGCTGCACTGTCTGCACATAGAAACTGTGTTGGAACTTTCTACTTATTTTCTATTTCATTCCAGCATTTCCAAGAAGGATACAGTTGCAATGGAATGGGATTTTATGCTTGTATACTTTATTCTTGTGCTTAGAACAGCATGCACATTTAATAAAATTGGCATGACATTATTTTTTTCAACATACCAGTATATAAACTCGACCCTTTCAAGGTATAGCTTTAGCATAACCTTGTCATAACAGGTCATAGTCTGAACATTAAATTTGTATTAGGCTATATTAGCTATAAATAACCATGGTGCCAGTCTAATATTAAAGGAAGGCCTACTGTATTTATTCCCTTGTGGATTGAATCTGTTTTTTACTTCTATATAATTAATGTTGGCATTGGTAGTACAGTGCTGGTGCCTTTTCAAATATAAAAGTGTCCATCTGTGTTTTTACCTTTGCTTGGGCAGATGTTCTTGGTACACACAAATATATTTAGAAGATCTTAGATATATTCCCATTCTTGGAAGTATTACATGGGTTGCAATTGTCAAGCAATCTGTACAGACTACAACCAAACACAACATGCTCCTTCTCAGACAGACGGCAAATCCAAAGACGCATTTCACTCCAATATGATTTCCATCTCATAGGCAAACTTCATCCAATTAATAGTGTAAAGCTTCCAAATGTATTACTTCCATTTAAACACATTTCATTTAGTGAGCAGTATCAGGCTAAGAAAGTAAGAAAATGTGAAGGGGAAAAGGAAGAAAACTGATGCATTTTGCACCAATATGCTTATTCATAGATCAAGTCCATGATCATCAAGATCATAGTCCATGATTAAGCACATTGATGCGTGAAAGAGTTATGGTGGCATTGCTTCCTTAAACAAATTCATGTGAAAATGAATCCCTTTGCTACAATGTACAGAGTAAGACTTCCCTTAACTCAGGATAAAATCTGTGAGTCTCTCTAAACTGGCTGTAGTGCTTCAACTATAAGATAGAAGTCTTTACTTCACAATCAGATTTTAATTTAAAAAGGTTTTGAGAAGCAAACCATACTGTTTGGGATCTGCAGAGAAAGGTTTTTTGTGCTGAAGGGTTATTTTCTCAGTTGTTAGTAGTGAATAGACTGAGAAAACTGTAGCCTTGGAAAAGACAGAGAATACAACATTCTGGAGTGGCTTCATTTCCAATGTAGCTGAAGGACAGAGTTCACAGATATTGTTTATGGCATTGACTATAATGATAATACTGCATATTATAGTGTAAACATACAGTGTAACAAATGATTTAGGAGGGAATACAGGTAATGGCACTGTGATGCAATGATAAAAATATGTGATGTAATAAATGACAGGCTTTACTTTCTAAATGACTTTAAGGTCACAGAAAAGCTCTTCCCAAAGCTCATTTAAGTTAGTGAATTTTTTTTTTTTTCCTTGAGGTTTTCAAGATGCATAAAGTCATTCAACGGTCCAACTGGATAAAAAGTGAAATCAGTGCAAAATGTGAACCCTTATTCAGGTTCATCCAGAGAACTACCACCTTAACTAGTGACCAATATAACCTAGAGGGGAAGAAAAACTCACATGATTCCCCCTGAACCCATTTTTACTGATTTTATGCAATTTTTGTAAAAACATAGAACCATTTTTTTTTTTTCCGTAAATAACATCCAACTTTGGACTACTCTATCAATAATAAAAAAATGCAGTCAATATACAAGTACCTCCAATAATCTGATAATCTGGAAATCTTTTCTCAGTTCCTTTGTACACATTAACCATTATCACTTCATATCTACCTAAAAAGGATATTCCATACCTCTGCTGCGTATTACTTCAATTTACCGCCTCAGTAGATGTTCCTGTCTCTTCGTCGTTGTTCTAAGGATGAAAAGACCTATGTAACATTAAGCATTGACCTTACATAAGTCAGAACAAGTTGACCGTACTACGTGCAGAGCACTGTCTAGCATTGACAAATAGCATATTAGCATAAGGCCATCAACAGAAAATCAGGCAAGACTCTGAATTTTAGGTGAAGATTTGGGAAACCCTTTAACACATTGGGCCTTATTGACTAAAGGCTGAATAAAATTCACATTTGATCGCCACTTCCCCATGTTTGCTTATTGAGCAAACTCTGCGATGTGATGAATACGTGTCTAATTCGGATGACTACGATAGTCATGATCTTACAGATCCCTTTGCATTACTTTATGTGTATGTGCACAGGTTCTATGACTATTCAGAAAGTGACTGAGTGGACACAAAACACAAAAAAAAAGAAACAAGATGCAAACACTGAAACAATAATCAAATGTACAAAAGACCAATTCTTCTGTGTAAAAATGCAGTGCTGCTCTTCTGAAAAAAGGAGTTTTCTCCTACTCCACTGTGTGAAAAATAATCCAAATACCCTAAAAGAAAAGTGCAAAAAAGAAATATGGGGCACTCTGTAGTGCCATATCGCTAATGTGGGTAAAAAATAGATAGACTCAATGTACTATTGATATAGTGGTGACTTTAAAGTGAAATTCAGAAAAAAAGGAAAAAACACCCAAAATGAACAAGGTGTATAAAAATATAGTGTTTCACAGAATATAAATGCTAACTGCTCAACAGATGTACCAATATACAAGACATGTAAAAACCATATATCACTCTTCTGCTGATGCAGGAAATCAATAAAACATCACGTGCACCCACTTTTTGCTTCCTATTTTACAATCATAGCTCAGTACATAAAAAGCAGAAAAAATATATATAGTGTGATAATGCTTTAATAAAGAACGAGTTTAAAAACAACAAATACTCACAAACCAAGCTTGCAAAATCACATGAAATGCCACTGATGGGCTAAAAACTGTAGCAAAACAGTCCACAGGTTTTTTGAAATCTTAAATCTTCACTCATATGAAATAAACCAGGAGCTGTTGGGATAGGTTCCTTCCTCTACGCGTTTCACTGTCAGTGCAGCTTCATCAGGAGTATAAAGGCTGGGATAGATTCATTAACTTCCAATCTAGCTGAGTATATGGACTACTTATTGCAGCATACTGTATTGTTGTAAAACAGAGGTCTTATCTTAAGGATAGCACAGATTTGATTAAAAAGTTACAGACGCTAAGTTGAAAACACAGCTATACTTGGGTGACTTGTGATGTGACCAGTCTTTATACAAGCAACCTGCACGATAAGGGCATTTTTGCCATAAAAGACAGGTTAGAAAGGTTTAGTGGTTTTCAAGATCAACTCATTACATTTATATTAACTAGTATTAGATTCATATTGCAGAAGAATTACTTTACATTTAATGGCCATTTCTTTCTTCAAAAAGTGGGTACAAAGTTGATCCCACATTCACAAATCTATATATGTCCCATTGGGAAGAGTCCTACATTTGGAATAATTGTCCATTCATTCAATACATAATTTTATATGTTAGATTTATTGACAATATTCTGATAATTTGGGATGGTGATTTGTAATGAAAGAAGTTCTCCGGCAAAGTGAAAAATTAAAAGTTGCTACTTTATTGTGACTCCATGGTCAATAAATATAAAAACAGGTAGTACACGTCAAAGGGCCTACGCGTTTCGCGCTGGGCGCCTATTCGTGGCAATTTGAGATGGTGGTAATACATTATTGTTGGACTTTATGAAATTTCTTAACACTAATGATCACAACCTCCAATTTACTTTTGAAAACAACACAGCCAGTATCAACTATCTTAATATCTCTCTATTTCACAGTGGAGATAAAATTGTAACCAAGCTGTATAGAAAACCTACTGATGTAAATAATATACTAAACGCAAATAGCGGACAATTGAAAAGGTGGGTTAACAATATCCCATACAGCCAGTTTCTGCGTATCAAGCAAAACTATTCACGAGAATCAGATTTTAATAAAGAATCTGAGGAATTAACCAACAGGTTTCTATGTAAGGAGTGCTATTGTGCTTCAATTGCCATTTTATGCAGAAAAACATACCTCAGAGACCCAGTCTGTATAAAGCATATGTACCTCCTGCTGAATTGACAAAATCTACAGATAGCTGAACTCACTCACAGATGACAAAGATGTAGAATCCACTGCAGTTTATTGGGGAACATTCAGGGGATGAAATTTGTATCACTGGAGAGATCAAAAAACGTTACTTTTCTTGCCTGCTTGCTTTATGGTAAATTCCAGACAAACTGAGCTAAGATGGAGGCAGGAAGTTACACAGAAGCTACACAGAACATTCCAAAGTAACATGGGAGGAGGTATTATACTATATTAATTGAATACATGGAGCAGTGGGGAAATAATGCAGAAAACATTGTAATATGATTAAAAATAATAATAATAAGGCTGTTGTGACAGCACAAGTACCCAAGGGATTTGGTACTGAATGCCAAAAAGAAAGAAGAAGGAGTTACGCGAGAACAAATTTGAAGTAATACAAAAAAGAAGGTTGATGATCACAGTACATTCAACATGTCTTTTGTTTCTAAATGCAACACAAATGTTGGTGAAATTGCAAATATTATAAAAAAACATTGGCACATTGTTCAGTTAGATCCAATATTATGGAAAACTGTGCCTGACAATCCTAAATTTATTTATATGAAATATAAGACCCTAAAAAATTTTCTTTCACCGTCCAATATTCAGATTTCAAGTTTTCAGACTACATCCAACACTAAGTGATCGGAGAGAGAGAGAGGCTGACTGACTGCGGGTGTGTGATCAGAGAGAGAGAGAGACTGATTAACTGTGGGTGAGTGATCGGAGAGAGAGAGAGGCTGACTGACTGCGGGTGAGTGATCGGAGAGAGAGAGAGAGACTGACTGAGTGCGGGTGAGTGATCGGAGAGAGAGGCTGACTGATTGCGGGTGAGTGATCAGAGAGAGAGAGAGAGAGACTGACTGACTGCGGGTGAGTGATCGGATCGCTGCGGAGAGAGAGAGACTGACTGACTGGATGGCCGGCATGCACACAGATTATCATTACGATAATCATTATTGGATGCCGATAATCTTCTCGATAATTTCAAAAATCGATTATTGATCCGATAACGATTATTGTTGTCATTGCTCAAGACTAGCAGTAAACACTATTCAAATCCATGATCTACAGCTCCAGTCAGACATAACAGAAGTAACTACATTTTATACAATGTCTTACTTAGTTCTATAGAAACACAAATAACACTTACAAAAGTGTAAATACACCTATTGGTAGTGATAAAACACAGCGCTAAAACAATATAACTAATTACTTGAAAGATAAAACATACATGAATCAGTGAAAACACTTGGCAAGCAATACCGGCAGACTCCAAATTAATTAACTTACAATGATGTATGAAATAAAGAGGATTCACAACGGCATTGGTGGAAAAGTTTATTTGGCCACAGCTT
>WMED01023119.1:0-11519 GCA_019650415.1 Pipa parva
TAATTCTGTAAATCTGTGGATAAGTACTAATTTGAATAATATAAACTATATTCAGATTAGCACTGATCCCATGGTCTATTGCTAAGGAATGCTTTTCGCTGTAAGTGGGTTTACAGCTGGGGGTTATACCTAATTACTTTCATAGGGAAATAATTGGGTTTTAAACTATAACTGCACTGTTGCTGGTCAGGGTTTATATTGCTGGCTTATCTTTGCTCGATATGATCACAATTATCAGTACGATTTTTGCAAAACCATCGGATCATCGATAACGCCCGATAATTGTAATAATCGTACCGACTTCAACTTTTCTCGATATCATCGCTCAACACTAGTTGTTTTCTCTTTATATTGCTTAAAAGAAACAAAACAATGTGGAGAAATAATTTTAGACATTTTTATTACTACGATTTTACATTTCCACATTACAGGTGTTCTAGACACAATCCTTCTTTTCTGCTTTGCTTTTCTTGTGTCTACAAACACTTATATGCAAAAAGTTAAAACGTAAAACATTACTGAGTGAGCCGTGTACTTTGTTGTTGATAGTGTACCAGAAATTGTTACCAGCTACAGGCACCAGTATGTCATTTAGTAATTGTGAAATAAAGCTGATCACTGCAGCTTGTTAAACATAACCAGTATAAGTGTCCCTTGGTTCTAGCTTAGTTAGGTACCTGCCTAATAGCCAGTCATTTTGTAATTCTCTTGGTAAATTTAGTTTTACCCTCTAGGGGCAAAATTTATTAAACTCAGAAAGACCGCTCTGGGTCTTTCTAAGTTTACTGGCAGAAATCTTGCATTGTTCTCGCAAAATTTCTTTTGAGATTTCGGGATCTAGTTTTTGATCCCGATTTTTTAAAATTTTCAATGGAAAAGCAACCATGCTGCTAATGTAAAGTATAGCTAGCTTTCCATCAAAAAAAATTTTGAAAAACAGAGATCTAAAAACTCAATCTCGAGAAATCTTGTAAGAGTTCTTCTGGTAAACTTGGAGAGACCAAGAGCGGTCTTTCTGAGTTTAATAAATTTCATGTGTGCTTGTTCTGTTCCTGATTCTTCCATTTTCTTTGTCATCTGTTAATTACTGCTTTTTTCTGCTATATCTGATTCTGTCTCTTCTTCCTGCTGTGATTCTCTTAGTCTGCCTTGACCTTCTGACTGTATCATCATCTTCAGGCTTGCTTTCCATCTTCAGGCTTGCTTTCCATCTTCAGGCTTGCTTTCCATCTTCAGGCTTGCTTTCCATCTTCAGGCTTGCTTTCCATCTTCAGGCTTGCTTTCCATCTTCAGGCTTGCTAGAAAGTTAGGAACTGCTACTATCCATTTTAATTTCAGTGTTTTACTAAAATTCTCACCACCTCTAAACACATCTGGTTCCCTTACCTAACCTTGAGTGTGGTGTGGATCATAACTACATATTAAACATTAGTCCTTTTTTTTGTTTTTTAAATAGTAAGAAGACAACTTCTTCCAAAAATAAAATCCATCTGAAACTTATTTAAGAATTATACCTTGAGCAATTAAAATGTGAAACCTTTCTGGACAAAATTGTTGTTATTAATAGATGGAATGCCATTTTTTTAGTAAATATTGTAATGTGAGCCTATGGGTTTATATAATCAGATCCAAAAGCAGATACAATTTCTATTGTGAACAATTTTAGAATTCATTTTGAGAGACAACAAGTCTCAATAGTTCAACAGTTTAATAGTAATAGAATGTCCTGGTGCTGTATTTTTATTGATTTTCTTTAGATTTACCAATAAATAAACAAGAGAAGCAATGGGTAAATATAACGGGCCATTTATACTAAAGGGGAAATGTATGTTTTCCAGTATTTTGATGGGGGGAACATTTACATAATATTGAATATGCACAAATTTTATTTCTGCCGTTTTGCTCTATTTTTACAATTATTTATTATAATTTTACTGCAATTGTCAAATTCTGTCCTTAGGATCATTACACTGGAAATATAGGAATACGCCAGGTTTTTATCAAGACTAAATTATAAAATAAAAAATTGCTTTGAGTTATAGGTAAATAAAGACAGAACAAAATGTGTTATATATATTTAATTCTTAACGACACTAGTGTCTAAGCTAATAACAGCCTGTACCTTCCAGCTAAGTATACAGATAAAGGCTGTAGAGAAATCCGGATCTCCATCTGAAGGGAACAGTTCTGCTAAGTCTGCATTTGTACAGAATCAGCAGAAGGGAAACCGTTTGTCCATGCATTTCACATTCAGGCAAAGCTTGTGTCCAGCTGTAAGCCCCACAGCACCGAAACACTGAGCAATCAGGGTACAAGCTACAGCTCAGTCTTACACATGGTTTAAAGGAAAAGTGTTTGATCACATAATGTTCCTTTTTTTAAAAAAAAATAAAAATACATGAATTCACATCCAATTTCTTCCTTCATCAAGTTGTTTATTGTAATTCTGATTATTCTGTTTGTGAACCTAAAATGACTATTTAAAGTATTGAAACAAAATACTGATTCCTGGAGACCAGACAAACCAGTGAGTATCGGAATAAGAGATCTCATATAGCTGTAATGTAAAGACTTAACAATGTACTAATTCTTCTATCTGCTTAAGAACAGCACACTGTGGGCATTTTTCTCAAGGGTTAGCAGGTGACTTTAACAGTGTATTGCATATCCCAGACCAAAGCAGGTAACATCTCTTCTGGGGATAGCTTTCATTGTACCTGTTCCAAGGAGAATGTGACATTTAACATCACAGGAAAGCTTAATATTGGGTTTAAAGAAAAATCCCCCCCTTCACCTTTTCCAAGAGCTCTGCTCAGGCACCTAGTAATTCCTGTCATGAATATACTTTATCATTCCTTTTACTTGCTATAAAGGCTATTAAAAAGCATGGTTCTACCCATTGTGTACTTCTGAGAAATAATATGGAGATAATGATCTGCACACAACCATATGTACTTTTGCCTAATTACTCTCTATAAATAAGGTTTCAAAATAACAAGTATTTTGGATATAAGGAGCATTCCATGATGAGGACAATTGTCACTTGTTAGAAACAAATTAAAAAAATAAACCTTTATGCCCCAGGAAGGTTTATTGGTCCTTAAAAAATGGAAGATGTCCTGGATTAGCTATTTTCTATATTCGATTAAAAGCATGTAAACACAAGTATATAACAGATTATCTAGTATGCTTAATAACACATACCTTATATCCCCCTTGTAGACTGTAATTACATTTATAAGCAGCGTTTTCTGAATATTTAACAAAAGATGCCTCAATATTTTTTTTTTTCAAGTCATGTTCCATAAGGATTATAGCTCCCCCACTGTTTGGAAAAGATAATTTCACTTGTAACACTAATAACTGGTGCAGGAGATAGCTAGCAACGCAAATGGCATGCACTTCACTGCACATCTTGGCTCAGCTAGAAATCGGAAACAGATGGTCCTTGCGGCTGGCTTCCCACTTGGGTACATTCAATGCCAGCCTGTGGTGGTCGGCTGGTTGCTGCTGGCACTGTGTGACTTGAACATACTAGGACAGTGGCAAAAGAAATCAAATCTTATTCATTGAACACCAAGCAGTAACAACATTTGACAGATCTGACATTCTATCTCTCTCATCTACTTTTCCTTTTTAGAATACACTTTACAGCAGAAAAACATACTTTATATATGTGTGACTATGAGTGTACATCCATAGAGAGATAGATGGCTATACAGATAGATAGATAGATAGATAGATAGATAGATAGATAGATACAGATAGATACAGATAGATAGATAGATAGATAGATACAGATAGATAGATACAGATAGATAGATAGATAGATAGATAGATAGATAGATAGATAGATAGATAGATAGTATATACTTTTCTTCTTTCGTTGTGGAAAACACTGTGATAAGTTAGAGCAAATGTTTTTGTCTTATGCAAAATACGCTGTAGCATAATGAACTGACATCTCCTGCTGTCACATCATTATCACAGAACATAAAAACATAGAATTTGATGGCTGCAAAAAAAACAAACACAGTTGGTTCAAATAAACTATGCAATGCAATAGCAGTTTTAAAATGTCCTAGTATGTACAGTATACCCTGCATGTCACTGTATTTATCCATACCATGTCTACTGAAAAGCTATTCCATTATTTTATGGCATTATTTCAGATTATGCTGTATAGTTTAAGTAATTTTCCCTGTTCTGGAAAATGCTTCCTTCTGGAGCTCTGGTAATTCCCTTGGATTCAATGTTTCTCTTGAACCACCACTCTCTCTCTCTATTCTCTTTTAAATTGTACATCTTGTGATCTTGATGCCTTTCCTGATTTGATTTTACCTGACATAATTTTAGTAGCCCCCTATTTCCATTCGACTGTTATAATTTAATTCTGTAGATAGGGCTTAGTAAGAGGTGTTATTCAAGTTTAATCACCTCCTTTCCTGGTGTAATGCACAACTCCTTCCTGCCTGAGATCTGCAGTGTCTGTCCCCAGTTTACTCCAGGACAGTGTCTTAAAGCCAAGCACAGTCTGAGTCCTGTCCCTGCAACATGTGAGCCAAATTTTTAAGTGTTAGTCTATGTACTCTACTCTACTCTACTCTACTCTACTCTACTCTACTCTACTCTACTCTACTCCATGGGTACTGTGAGTTTAAGTTCCTCCCAATTTAGCATGCATTTGGATTTCTATGTCATATTTGCACAATTATATGCATAATTTTACATTGAATTTATGACCCCTTATATTTATATATTTATGCTGTTTTCCCTAAATAACTTTGCATTGGGTTTACTGCTCTTCGACAATCTACTCTATTGCAGTCTTGTCTGCAAAAAGACATACCTTACATCTTAGACCATTAATATCATTTGCAAAAATATTAAACAGATCAGAACCCAGCACAGTTCCCTCCAGTAAACCACTTATTACATGTCTTTCCTTTGAGTTTACTTCATTATCTGCAGAGTTTTGCCTCCTGCCCCTTAGCCAAATTCTCAACCACTGCAATACCTTTGAGTCAAACTTTAAACTGTACAGTTTCTAAATCAACTTTATAAAGGATGTAGTTTTATTCCTCTAAATTGCATGATGACTATTACAATAAACCTGACAAATAATACTGATGAACTGGAATTAATAAGACCTGAGACATGGCTGGATGAAGCATATTAGTGGGTGGTTACGTTACAAGGTAACAGTTGTATTGTATTGTATTTATTCATATATATAATGCTGATATATTACACAGTGCTTTACAGAGGTTCATTATTCACTTCAGTACCTGCCCTGTGGAGCTTACAATCTAATTTCCATATTCATTCACACACACAGAGGTGTATATTTTTGGATTGTGGGCAGAAACCAGAGTGCCCACACAAGTACAGGGGGAAAATACAAGCTCCATGCAGATGAAGTCCAGGGTGGAATTGAACCAAGAACTGCAAGGCAGCAGTGCTAACCACTGAGCCACTGCACTGCCATTTCTGAGATCATTACAACTGCAAAGTACTGAGGTTTTGCCTTTATGCAAAGTCCTTTCTAACCCACAGTACAGAAATAGATATCTGAATAGAAATAAAAATATGTGTGGATAGAAATGCATGGAGGAAAATCATCATTAATACACTTTTAGGGCTCCCAAAACATTGAACTTCAAGAAGGTAAATTTCTATCCACTTAGAGATGCCCTTAAATGCATTGACTGGGTTTCAACAATACAGGCACCATCTGGTATGTAGAAACCAGAGAAGCACAATATGGATAAATTAAAATGTAATGGAACAATACAATACCAACATAAAGATTTAAACTATTAAAGGTGAAATGTTATGTTATACTAAACTTACCTTATCTTAGTGTACTTCTGCTAGATTAGCATTCATCTCACGATCCACAACCAAGGATCATGAGATGAGTTCATCCCCCGCTGCTTTCTGGGTATGTATGTGACGCCGATCATCACATAGTACCCTCCCCCCAGGCAGTGAAGAAACGCTTAAAAGCTATAAGGATCAAAATAGTTTATGTAAAAATAGATAGAAGCAGGCAAAGCTGGAAATAATGAGGCTCTTTTCCAAAGAGAAGAAAACAACCCCAAAATGTTCTTAAATCATATAAATAGTAAAATGCTTACAATTGAAAGTATTGCCCCTCGAAAAAGTAATTAGGAAGGAGAAAATTTAGGAAAAAGAAAATTCACCAAATTTCTTTCTCTACTGTATACAGAGGAAATGCAGAAGGACAATGTTACTCTATTAAAGTTTACCTCAGGATGAAATACAGAACTGTCTGATAAAAAGTGTAAACTACTGTGAGTCCCAGAACTATCAGAATATTATAAAGCAGCCATACTAGAAAACATAGTAAGAGCACATATAGAACCTGGACAGAAACAATGGGTGGGCACTGAATCCAGCTTCCTAGGGAAAAAACTATACTAGAATCAATATGGACAGATGAAAAAAAAATAGAATAGACACACCACATATGTTAACATTAACAGAAACAATGATACAAATATGGGATCAAATACAAAACAAAAAAACATTAAACAAATTCATATCACCCATCACGCCACTAAAAGTATTCCAACAATATATTCCACAGCTCCAAACACAAGAGTGGGTGAAAAAAGGAATAACAAAACTGAACTCACTATATCTATGTAACAGTATCAAAACATTTGAAGAATTTAAAACACAACATACACTAACAGAGTCATCAAGAATTACATAACTACAATTAACAAGCTGTCTAAAGAAAACCACACAGAACTATAGGACATTAAGAAACAGCACACTAATAGGACACCTGTGCAAGCACAGCACTAAGGGAAAAGGAGTATTGTCAGACTGCTATAAATTATCACTGTCAGATCAGAACCAAGAACTGACATACATGAGAAAATGGGAAGAGGAGCTGGAGGTGACAGTCACATGGGAAGAGTGGGAAAAAATATTCCAGGTAAGCAAAGGTGCATCCAAAAACACAAACCACCAAGAAACACATATTAAATTCTTAACAAGGTGGTACTTAATACCCCAACGCCTACACAAAATGAACCATGAACAATCAAAATACTGCTGGAGAAGGTGTAAAGTAGAGGGCAGCATGCTACATATTTGGTGGACATGCGACCTAATACATCCATTTTGGAAACAGGTCCATAATCTGATAAACAACAATCTAAACGTGAATCTACCCAACACACCACAAGTAATGCTTCTACTACTCTTCCCAAAGACAACACCAAAACATTACCAAAAGCTCCTCTTCCACATACTAACCACAGCCAAAACAATAACTGCCAGAAATTGGAAAAAACAACTTACCCCAAACATTCAAGAATCAACAGACTTAATTGACTACAACCAAAAAATGGAAGAAACAATAGCAACAACGGAAGACAGATCCACACAACATCAAAAGATGGGAACCATGGCTAAACTATAAACAGATAGGACAAAGGACATAACAAATGAAAAGGGGAAAGGGAGGGAAGATATGGATAAATAAAGAAACAAAAGAATATATAGAGAATAGAAACAAGTGAACATTAAAGGGGGTAATTCAGCATAGTGCGAAGTGACCTCCGGATCCTTTGCATCACTTTGCACACACTGTTATGCGCTCGCTGATGTCCTGCATGTGGACATAAGCAAACGCTTTAAAGGGATTCCAGTCTCGGGGAGACCAAAAGAGTCGCCTCGCTGAGACTGGAATCCCTTTAAAGTGTTCACTGATGTCCACGTGCAGGACATCAGTGAGCGCATAACAGTGTGTGTGAAGTGATGCGAAGGATCCGGAGGTCACTTCACACAATGCTGAATTACTCCCTAAGATGGGGGGAAAATGACAAAGTACCACTGTATGCAAAAGTATGAATGTGCAAAAATACAAAATTAGACTATGACACAAAATCAAAAACATGCCTAAAATATTTATTATAATTTGAAGTTGAATGTTTAAAAATGTTGAATTAATGGAAACATAATTGAAACAGCTGTAACGAAAGCTTTCAATAAAAGCAATATGGTTAAAAAAAAGTTTAAACTAGACAAACTACTGTGTCCAGGTTTCAAACATCTGTGTTCTACAGAAATAAGAGTAAGGTAATAGACCATTGTTTGTAATATTTAAAGACTCTATAATAACCAAACTTGTTTCACAAGACTGGTAAATAGCAAAGTGGTGCCACACATACTACCACTGTTTCTAATTCTTTAGCTATGAGGGGCTTATTCATCAAAGTGAGAATTCCACTGTAGAAGTGTAGTTGCGGCTTTTTTTTGCGTCGTGCAGCGTAATCAGGTGGACTTGCTACTTTTATTTGGCAAAGTAAAAATGGTAAATTTGACACAGTAAGTTTTGTTGAATTCACAACTTTAACAGAATCTGATGCTGAAAATCTGAAATAACATATTTAAGACAACACTAAACAGTAGAATTTGTGATTATTCTCATTGGCAACAAACCATTTAATACATAAGCTTCTATTACCAAGAGTCCAAATTATCATAAAAATATGACTTTTTTAGGTATGTATGAATAAAAGATTCATGGCAACACCACCGATATGGCCTGCAAGATAATTCATAAATTTTATTATGTCCAAAATACCTTTGGTCAATATACTATCCCTTTAACCCTTTGTGAATTTGGTCCTTCTGATAGTGGTTTTAGTAAGTCATCAGTTTTATTTTAACATTTCAAGTGAGTTGGCCCAAGAAGACCTATGCTCATCATAGGCTCCTGTTTTTCCTATTTGCAAGTTATTTTCGGGTTTCTAAGACTGGAGTAAACAAATAGTTGGTTGGAGGATCCAACATATTCTTTCAAAGGGGCTTCAAACCAATCAAATTTCTTGGGCAACACAATCAAACTTGATTGGTTCACAAAAACTGATTGCTTGTTGTAATAATGACTAACCATATACACATAGACTAGCTACAACTGTTGTCTAACCTGGCTAAATATGGTAGCTAATGTATGCATTTATAGGTAGCTTTACCCTAGAACTCTAGGTGGTGCATGCAACAGTTTTTGATATCAAATAGAAGCCTTTATATGTAATAGATATACAGTCAGTATACAAATTTGTATTTATACACGGCTTTTTCAACCAGAATTTTGCCCAACATAATTTTTTATTTTTTTTTACAATGACAAGAAAAATACTGAACAAAATAATAGAGATATTGCAATAACCTGCAAGCATAAAACATTCTTTTCTCTGTCTGAACGTAAATATAATTTGGGCAGTTATTAATGTCTTTTTGCCAACAACATAATGCATCATGGTTTTCACCCAAGTGAATACATCTCGTCGTCTGTAAAATTAACAGAAATAATGAATGTATTATTTAGTAAATGTAAATTCTCTGCTCACACTTTCCAGTACAGAACTTGAAATAAATTGCTGTAATTTACTCTGTTTGGAAAAGAAGACAAGTACATATGAGAGGGATTAAGGTAGGCTCAATAAAAAAACAAAAAGGAAGGCCAGATTGTTACTAACAAAAGAAGCACATCATCTTCCAATGAAAATGAATGCACTAGCAAAGCTTTTGTCTTGCTCAGTTGGCAATGTTGTGTAGTGCCTCTCTTTGATGAGTATGTAAAATGTCCAAAAGTAGCTGCATTTTGTTTGACGCTAACACATGTGGTGTTACTTACCTTCTTCTCCTTATTGATTGTAAAAGTCACTGATGTATAATATGTAAAAGCTATAAAAACCACGTCTTAAAAAATCCACTTATTTACCACAATCATTTTAGTGTGATTGCCAGCTTTTACATGAAACACCTTAAAACAGAACTATTTATAGGAAGGAGCACTTAGACCTTAAAGTATGTACAGTGGTGAAATTTATTAAACTTGGAAAGGCCACTCTCCGAGGGTTACTCACGAAAGTCCGAATTGTTGCATATAGATGTGAATTTGCCAGCTAAAGACTGTCTCAGTAGACTGCTACTGCCGCAGTCGCATCTTTATCCTAGTTGTAACTTTTAAAAGCATCTCAGTCACGACTTTATAATGGGGAAATCGTCATGGTCGTCGATGTGCTATAGGAATCCGCTGTTTGAGAGTTCAATAGTTGAATTCGTATCTTAGTGAATATAATGTCTTTCTGAGTTTACCGAGTGAAATCTCGCATCGCTCTCACAATATTATTTTGAGTTTTCGATCTCGATTTTTCAAAATTTTCGATATAAAGGTAGCCCTGCTACTAATGTGAAGTATGGCTCATTTTTCAGAAATAAAAAAAAAAATCAGTTCAATAAAAACAGCCAATGTAAACAATGATCTGACATAGTAAGCAATTTTAAATAAAAATCTAATTTTTTAAAAAATGGATTTGAATATGGATAAACATTACAAGGATGAAGACAATACAAAGATTCAGTAAAATAACGACTTTGTGAGAAACTTGATGGCAAAGAAGATTTCCTATGTAAAATGCAGGAATGATGGAGAATCAAGCAAAATAAAGAAAACTTAAATAATGCATTTTTCTATTGGATGAATATACCTCTAGTTCCCTACAAGCACTTCATTCGTTATTTCATTGTGATCTACTATATAGTATACATGGCAGGGTTTATGGTATAACTTCTGTTTATGGTAGAAACTGACCTACAGTATAATATTTATATTAGACAGTTGTGTAAAATTGTGTATAAGTCAGGGTTGGAGAAAATGTGTTATAAAATGTCTCTGTGCTTTTAATGAATGTTTTCCCCTATTTGTACTATTGATTTAGTGTTGGTATTGCAGGAAGTTATTTAATGAAAGAGTAATGTCTCAGAGCTTATTGACAGTAAGAAACTGCAAAGTTTTTGATATAAACTAGTACTATTTTTATAACATTTACACAGACCAAGCAGAACAGAAAATACAAGGTTGGTGTTGTAAAGTGCTCATTTTTATTACGCAAGCTGGTATATAATATGTTCAAGAATAACTTTAATTTATTTGTAATTAAATCCTAAGCACAGACTTTATATTACTGACTCTACACAGCAAAAAACTTTACCATTCTTGTATTGTGTGTCAGGGATTCCAATAACAATATATAATTATAATAATGTCCATCTATTAGCATAAGTGAAATGGTTTCTCATTTTAGGTGAACCAATTGGGCTCCTAGAATAAATATCCCGTGTGCAAATCCAATATTGTTAAATGTTGTTTATTAAAATAAACTAATAGAAAAAATAAAAAGACAAAACATACTTCAGGGACTTTTCCATCAATTTTAGTTTACTGGGACAACATAAAATTAAATGTTTCCGTAATAATGAATTATTTTTATTACTAAAATAAAGACTTACATGTTAGTCACTACAGGAAGGTTGATGAAAAGTCCTAATTATTTATTTATTAGGACTTATTTTTGTCTGGTTAAATACTGTCACTGTTACTGTAAATACTGAACTATACACCCATGCAGTAGACAGACATATAGATAGATAGATAGATAGATAGATAGATAGATAGATAGATAGATAGA